>CAKAOJ020000597.1:0-111512 GCA_916701645.2 Sebastolobus alascanus | reverse complement strand
CTGCTTTTTTTTTTAATCTTTTACCCTTTAATCCTCTTTATCCATTATTTCAGTTGCAGCTTTGTACATTTCATGTTTCGTATCTTGTTCGTACTCGTATTTGTAAATGTAACATTGCCCTTATTGTCTTGTGTACAAAGTGCTCTACTGCAAAACAGGCAGGGTCTCAAATTAAGTTTTTCCCTCGCGTGCCACTGTGGCAGGTCACTCAACATTTCTACTAACCCAACAATTATTTTGTCTGCCACTTCTAAAATCTATGTAGAATGCTTTAGAATTGTATACACTAGGACTGTGTATTGCTAAGAATCTGGCGATACGATACAGGGGTTACAATTCAATATATTGCGGTACTGTAAGTAAGGCGATATATTGCGATTTTTTTAAATCTAATTTTAGGAAAACTGTCATAGTATAAAGAACATACCGCCATATGCATAAAATCGGAGTAAAAAATAAGTTAACTTTTTTATGCAATCAGATTAGTAGGATCTGCATTTGCATTTATCACAGAGGGCGCATATCTTTGCAAATATAATAAAGATTTGACTGAGTTAATCTTTGCATGTTAACTATTAATTAGAAATCAATACAGGGTTTTTGAGAATCGATACAGTATCACAAAACACAATATTGCAATACTTGATATTTTTGATATTTATATATAGTAAACACTGAGTCAGTGGTAACAGACAGTAGAAATATGGATCATGTAACCTTAATCCCTGACTATCTTTAATTTAGGAATTGCTATTTAAAAATAATATTTCTTAATATAAGGAAAAGCTATCTGCCATGGTGGCAGGTGACATGAAATTTTTACCTGCCACAGCCAACATTTACCCTGTATTTGGCAGGTGACGGGTGCCAATTTCATTCCCTGAATACAGTATACACAACTTTCATATAATCGGACCTCTCTGTATAAATAAAAGTTGAGCTAATTGAAACAGAGTGCAACCAAGCGACCGGGGGTGTGAGGTGATTTTGGTGTAGTGGCCACAGTCAACGGTAAATGGACTCTAGTGTGTGCACGCTCTACAGGCACAAAAACAGCAGAAGCCCAAGGAAACCTGAAAAAGGTTTTCAGTATGTAGCACCAAGACTGTGTGTACAAGATAGAGGCCAAATTTCACACATTTTTGTCACATTCAGTACATGCGTTTCACCTTGTCTACAGACCAAACGTCCTGAAAGAATTGTAAATATTTTGAACAACTCAATGCAACCTGTCCCTGAAAGACACAGTCATGATTTCTCAAAAATTGCATTTGAGTGCCACCATTAAATCAGTGAGCACAAGACACTCAAATGGGACAGACACACCCTGAACAAGGCTTTGGGAAATCTCAGGGGTGTTTATGCTTCCTGTGTCCGGGCAAAAAATAAATACAGAGTGGAGATACCAACACAGAGGACCCCAGCAAAAAAAAAAAAAGAACCAGGAAACTGAGGTGTGTTTTTTCTATCCCTGTAGTGGCAAAATGTTTCTCTCTTTTGTGCTAGGACGTATTTTATGTCCTATGCTGACACATTGCATTGCTAGATCACGGTTCATCATTTAGATAAGTGGTCAACTCAGATAGTGGAGCATTTTAGTTAGCCACACTCACAGACTACCTTCAGAGTGGTTTTGGACCAGAATATATTTTTACATTACAAATAAACAAAGTAATTCACAAAAAAAAAATGTATTAATTGCAATAGCATGACCATAACTCCAGATCTTCGTTATTTCTCTAAGAACACACAGCAGAGCCAGCCAAAATACCAAAACCAGATTACGGCAAATTCTTATTCTCTGAAAGTTAATGGTTTCAGTACCAACTGAATATTTGTCTGGACACGGGACAGAGGTGTTTCAGAGAAGCTTGTTATAGCAGTGTGGTGCATGCTGAGGTATTTTAAATAACTACCTTTGTTGCAGATGCCACAGTAGTTATGCGTCCCTTCACTGTGTTTCTTGAGGTGGTCCGTCATGTAGGCAGCTCGCAGAAACTTGCCACAAACCTTGCAGGGGATTTTGTCCTCATGGCATGCAAGGTGCGACCGGAGGCGATCTCTTGTAGCAAAAGACGCATTACAAATCTGCAATACAGAAGTTAACACGTTAACACCTTTCTCACATATTGTGGTTTAAAAGCATCACTAGCTGTGGGTTTTCATAATATATAACTCTGACATTATAGATCCTGTATGTTACCTGGCACTTGTGGGGTCTCTCTGTTGTGTGAACCTGTTTGATATGTCCATTCAGGTGGTCTGGTCTGGAAAGAAAAAAGGAAAATAATTAGGGCTGTCAAAGTTAACGTGATAATAACACAAATTTGTTTTTACGCCACTAATTTCTTTAATGCATTAACGCAATCGATCTTTCGGAGGTTGTAGCGGGCTAAGTTTTAAAGCTACCATGATGAATCTGGCATTGCGAAGAAGTTTAAATTACGCTCCAAATTTGCGCTCGATTTTGGCGAGGAAAAACTGGCAGGGCTATTATCAAAGACCTCAAGATATGTGAATGAAACTGAGTTCTATGGGTACCCACAAGTCTCCCCTTTACAAGCATGCCCACTTTATGATAATCACATGCAGTTTGGGTCAAGTCATAGTCAAAGAAAGCATATTTGCCCATTCCAATGTTGATAAGGGTATTAAATTCTTGACAAATCTCCCTTTAAGGTACATTTTGAACAGATAAAAAATGTGCGATTAATTAGGATTACTTAATCGATTGAAAGCCCTAAAAGTAATATTTGTTGTCCATCTATGACTAATATGCTGAAATAAGAATCTAAAACCACTCTCCTCTCTGTAGGAAACCTGAGGGGACTCGACCAGTACAAATCTTTTCACCACAAATTTATTTGGTGATGGCTCTGTCACAAACTTCCACCCTCTCCCTCATCACATTTTTGGATTTCTTTTTTTAGCATTTAGCATGCAACTACTTGTGACTTTTTACATTAACTATCTGCATGTATTTTAACCTCCAGAGCAGTAGGTGGCGACAGTGAGTTTGCAGCAGGGCCTAAGAGCACTGAGCCTGGTTGAGGCCATATGACTCAGATCACTGTCTGCCTGTCACTCTGTAACGGTTCAGCAGTTTTCTAACAGAAACCGAAAAGTTTGTGTGTGACAACACCGAAGAGTGTATCCTGGTTTTCACTAAGTGGCCTTTTTAAAATCCTCACACCCTTCAGGGTTTGAACTCTGTCCTCTCTCTGCCAATTGGTACCAACACAAAAGAATGGCTACTTTTAAAGCTGAACTAATTTCCTTGTTTTTGGACCTCAGACCAAGATCCAGGCTGCTGGTGATAAAGTAGCTGACTACATTATGTGTCTGTGCATTACAAAAACAGCTTTCTGAACAGCAGGTTTGACATGAACTGCTTCCATCAGTTTTTGCTTCGTGCAAAGCTGTGCTTCTGCAGTTTTGTGATTGTGAGTTCCTGCAGTTACTGTCCTTCAGGTACCATATCTCGTATGCAGATACATAGTTACACTATACTATACTATAATACAGGACATATTGTCAGTGTGAATAAAGTTGAACTCACCGTGAGAAACCTTTACCACAGCTTTGGCACACATAAGGTTTGCCGACTGACCCGTCATGGGACCGCACATGGTAGGACATCCTGTCCTTGCGTTTAAACCGGAGCCCGCACACATGGCATGCGTACGGCTTCTCCCCGGAATGGGAGAGCTTGTGTCGGTTCAGGTGGTAAACGTCGCGGAAAACTTTACCGCAAATGTCACAGCCCACATGCCGCCTGGTCCTCTCCCGTTTGCGGCCGTTATCCAGCGTCAGCCCTCCGTGTAACTGCACGCCGTTTTCCACCAGACCAGACTGAGACATTAGAGACATGCCGCCCGCTGTTGACAAGCTGTCACCGACGTTGTTTATACCGCCGGTGTGAGCTCCGTGTTGCGCTTCGTGGTTCTTCAACCGGGACGCCTCCGTAAAAGCTTTACCGCAGGTCCCGCACGGAAACAATCCATTGTCTTTCTGGGTGCTGTGATTAAAGTGGACAGCCTCCACAACCCCTCCAGCTTTCTTTGGTCTCCCCCGGTTCCGTTTGGACCCCGGGGAGCCAGCGTCTTGCTGAAACGGTATTTCCGTTGATGGGGAAACGGACAGTCCTTCTACAGGCTCCAACATTGGCATCGACGACTCGCCGCCGTCCTCCAATAACACCACAGCGGTGTCTTCACCTCCATCCACATGCATCTGTGCATTGTTAGCAAAGCTCTGACCGTTCACCAGCATTCCCGTTCCGTTCACTAGATCCTGCTGCGCCACCGGAAAGCCCAGCTCCGTGGCCCCCGTGGCCTGGAACAGGCTGGCGTCTCCTCCCCGTAAGGTCGGGACCAGGATTTGTACGTTTGACTGTTTGATTACCTCCTGACAGATCTCAATGACTGACCGCATCAGCAGGAACTTGGCAGCTGTCATCAACTCCGGGAAGCACTCGAGTCGCACCACAATCCTGGAGGTGTAGGCGAAGTCCAAAACGTCTTTAAAAACTTTCGGGCTGATGGTGTGCATCTCCAGCTCCTTGGCGTCGCCCTCCGCCTGGCGGCTGAACACCGACTCGAAATACTCGCTGCACGCGGCTAACACCGCTTTGTGTGCGGGGAAGCTCTCTTCGCCGACGCGTAAGATCACATCGCAGAACCTGCCTCCATCTTTCCTCTGAATGTTGAGGTTGTGTAGCATCTCCGCACTGTGCTTGCTCACCTGATAGGTGTACGAAGAAGTCCAAGACGGCTCCGCTACCTTCTCCATGCCGAATTCATCCAATAACACTGGGTGTTAACGACAACGGTCGGAGAAATGACGGATTTTGTGTAACGATTTCGATCCGTTGAAAGCAGCTAGCTACAAAATCCAAAAACCAACCGCCCCTCCCCGTCGTTTTAGCATCTAACGCTAATGTTAAACGCTAGCAGTAGCAGGGAAAAATGGCAGCCCCCCAGCTTCCTGTGAACTTTGACCCCAGTTTCTTCAGGGGTGGGGGTCGCTCTTGTTTTGTGAAACGTGTTTCTCCAGGTTAGGGTTTGATATTGGATGTTTTTAATTATTCTCTCATTGTAACGGCTGTCAGTTAGAGGAGTAGATCTCCAGTACCGCAGGGGTCTCTCACGTCTTTATGCCTAAACGTTAATACGCAGGTCTCTTCCTGTCTGGTCCGCTTGTAAAACCCCTCCCCCAACAACCGCTAATAGAGAAAAAAAAACCTTTCCTCTGTACGAGCGCTGTCTGTCTATTGATAGATTAATATTTCATTTGTAATTTATAATTCTTCTTTTTATTATTTAATTTTTAATGAATTACTTTGTAATTTAATCCATTTATTCATAGATTAATAAATACATTTGTAAACGAATTTATTAATGCCTATTTTTATTGTACAATTAGTTTTTAATCAGTTAAATGCTTTATTACTATTTACGTGACTCTTGTGGTCCTACATAGTCTGTAAGCATGTAAAGCATTATTATACTGTACAAGTCACTGAAGGCTTCACTATAAGACAATAACAAAGGTACCAGTGAAATTAAATGTAAAAGAAATCAAACAGACGCTCATGCCAGTATTATTAAAATATCAACTAATATCTGTATAAATAATTTAATGAATTAAATTGATAATCAGTTTGGAGATTATGGATAAGTGTTGAACAGGGTCCAGAGTGACCAATCTCATTTTATAATCAGTTTTTAGATATTTAAACCTTATTATTTTGCTCTCTCCCATATGCATGATATTATAAACTTTAATAACACAACCCATTCCACCACCATGGGCTGGAAAATGACCATAACTGAATCAACACTTCTCACAACAAATAGTTTTACTGAGATAAGCTTATTGCAGTCCATTGCATTGGACTAGAGCCTAATCGATATAGGTTTGTAGGTGGTGTAGCTTTTTGAGGCCTACACCAAAACTCAGATAGTAGGCCTTTTTCACAGGACATTTTGACTTGTCACAGGTATATATATATATATACAGGTATATATATATATATATATATATATATACAGGTAAATATATATATATATATATATACAGGTGTATATATATATATATATATATATACAGGTGTATATATATATATATATATATATATACCTGTATATATATATATATGTATATATATATACATATATATATATATATATATATATACAGGTATATATATATATATATACATATATACATATATATATACACATATATATATATACATACATATATACATATACATATATATATATATATACACATATATATATATATACATACATATATATACATATATATATACATATATATACACACATATATATACATATATATATACATATACACATATACATATATATATATATATGTATATATATATATATACATATATATATACATATATATACATACATATATATATATACATATATATACATATACATATATACAAATATATAAAGAATATATTTTTTTGTGCATGCTGGCTCACTGTCACTCTCACTGGGACACTTGAATAGAGCAGAGCTGTCGGTGTTATTAGTAACACCTGTGCTTTTGCTACTAAGACAAGTCAAAATGTCTGCTGTGAGAAAGGCCTATGATAGGTTTCTTGAAAAAAATCTGATCACACAATATTTCTTTAAGACCTCAAACACATTTGACACGTCTTGTTAATTATTGGCTCACATACTCGCCAATGATGTGACGTCTGCATCAGACCAATATCGGCCGAGCAAAGTAATCGGCCTAGCTCTACACTGGACTGTAGACTCCAAATAAACAGGTAGCTCAGTTAAATGTCTCAAGCATGTGCTGCAAGTGCTGAATATCCTTACATACTGTATGAAATTAGTGGTTTCATTTCACAAGTACTTTGGATGATTAGAAAGATCCTGAGAGAAAACCTTCCACATTTCTCCTGGCAAGTACAGTCAACAGTAGAAAATAGACCGCTCTCACTCGTTCAGATTTACACACAGTGGCCACTTTATTAGGTGCAGCACAATCTAATGCTATGCAGCTCTGCCATAAGTTTTATTATTGATGTCATAGTGTGTGGTGTTGTGGTACTCATTTTTATTGGAGTGTTTCTAATATTCTGCCCCCCTCAATATAATACAGTCCAGAATAACAGTAGTTGAATCAACACATCTCTGGCAGTGTAAATAACCAAACATAAGCTTTGGCAGGGCTGTTTGCATTGGATTGCACATGTATACCTAATAAAAGTAGCCACTAAGGGTATATATTCTGTACATAAATAGGAAATACAAAACCCATTTAAAACAATCAAGCAAACAGTGTTTTACTGAATTTTATTTATTAATTCTATTTGTGCTTTTTATAACTTAATAGCACATAAACAAACTGAATCCCAACCACCCTCAAAAAATTGACAATGTGAGCAGTGCTGCTCCCCTCAGTGACAGGTTGGATGGGAGAGGATACAGTTTAAAGGAGGGAAAAAAAAAAAAAACACAAAGAAAGGCACAACCAGCGCTCGCTGCATCCCCCCGGAGTCAACTTGAAATGCTCCAGCCAGTCACATCTACAGAAAAGGGCCACTACGCATGCCACAACAGGGTAGAGTACACACTGAAGTTACTCATTAATCCAACGTTTCTCTCTAGCAGTAGCCCTTTCTCAGTGCAGTTCAGCGGGGAAATTAAAGTTGGACAAGACAAAGGAATGCTACTAGCTCTTGGGGACTTTGTCTCTCGCAGTTTTCAGTTGAACTGCAGGATAGTTTCACCTTCCCCATTCCAAGAAAAAGAAAAAATAGCTATATACAGGGAGAATAAGTTTCTTTCCCACGGTCTGTACAATTGGGCCTATACATTATTTACTGCGCAGAGCCTAATACAAAAGAAAAAAAATTCACTCAGTCAGCAAAACAAATCGTCACTCGTCTTTCCTTTTCTGCTGATAAGCCTCTTCAAAAAGCAGTGACTTCAAGGTTGAAGACAAAGCATGGCATGGTTAGACTGTCCAGGTCTGTGCACCGTCATTCAAATTAAAGTTCACATTTTTATGGTAACAAGGAGGTGGAGATGGGCAACAAAAGAAAAAATAATTCTTGCTTCCAACAGTGTTTATTTTCTTATGGCCGGAACTCCAATTCATCTACACTTATGACCTTGGCCGGCATGGAGGGGAGTGGCTGTTCTAGCACGTCTGATCCAAACCACTTGGCGAGGCCTAGGCCTTGTTGCTGGGAGCCATTTGTCCGGTGAGGGCCTTGGCTCTGTGACAGAGGACCCGGGATGCCTGGATGCACTGCAAGAGGAGACAAAAATACAGTTAAACCAAGAGCTGAGAAAATGAAACAAAAATATCTTTGTTTTCCCATTTAATCAATATCATCCCCCTGCAGAGCCACTCGCAGACCCACAGTTGTAGACGAACGACGTTCAAAAGGAAACGCCCACTCAGTCGTTGCAGAAAAGTAGTGACGTAGGTTTCCAAGTAAGCTAATCAATAAGGTTATGATTAATGTGAACGCTAGCACTAGTCGAGTCAAAGTTAGCTGTGCTAAGTTTGGAAATTGAAGTGGGGTTGTATGTATACTCCCACGTTCTGCCAGGTAAAATGACTTTTGTGAATCGAGTCTGGTCTGGTTTTGAATACCGTGCTATAACGGCTTCAGTTTCTATAGGAAAGGGCTGTCTGATGGCGAGGTAAAGCAGCTGTGGACGGGAGCAGCAGAAGAGAAAAAAAAAAAAAAAAAAAAAAAAAAATCAATACCAGTTTATGTGTACTCCATATTTAGAATATTTTCACCGCTTAACCTCGCCATCAGACAGCCCTTTCCAACGGGGGACTGAAGCCGCTATATCGCGGCCTTCAAGACCAGACCAGGCTCCATTCACAAAAAGATATTTTACCTTGCAGAACAGGGGAGCTGCTGGTATACCGCTGCATCGATCGGATAGTTTGGGTTATTTTGTGACATGCAGATCCAAACTAATGTGGTGTCCACACAGCTGT
Organism: Sebastolobus alascanus; assembly: GCA_916701645.2. NCBI lineage: Eukaryota > Metazoa > Chordata > Actinopteri > Perciformes > Sebastidae > Sebastolobus > Sebastolobus alascanus. The sequence goes on along the minus strand of CAKAOJ020000597.1, from coordinate 102,488 downwards.
ACATTGCTTAGTTTCTGTGCTGGTACTCCTGTCTTCATCTCCAAACTGGGAGCGTGCCGACCGCCATCTAAGTTACTGTATGTAACGTTAGTACACTGACTATAAGTCTGTATATATACACTGTACATTAGTGCTGACCGATAAATTGTATTTTCATCGTCATCGCGATATGAACATGCGTGATAAACGCAACAGACTGCCTGAGCTGCGATGATTAAGGAAAGTCATTTTATTTAGGGATGGTTCCCAAAACTCGGTATTAAACGGGCCAAAGCAGCCCCTCCTCTCTCTACCACCGGTACCTGCAGGCAGTGAATCGCATCAGCAAAGGGAGGAAGACAGGAGGAATGACCGATACTGACTGATGTCTGCGTTCTTCATTCTTTATAAACTTCACTCAGGAATATTATATATTTAATTAACATTTTAGATTGTTTCCAGTGAGATATTAATGAGTTTATATAGTGACTTTGCTGTTGTAAAGATTACAATTGCTGCTCTAAAAACATTTAGCCCATTTATATTTAAAATATTCAATCATGCAGTTCTGAATTTAAAGACAACCAGGCTGACATAAGTATAGCTAATATGCACACTTCAATATTTGTTTATGTATTGTAAGTCATATCGTCATCGCAATATTGAACAATGATATCGCACATCGCAGATTTTCCTCATATCATGCAGGCCCACTGTACATGTAGCAGCGTCATCATGCAGAAACCTACGTCAGGTCACGTGAGAAATAGTTTTTCAAAGGGCTTGAAGGGAAAATAGCATATTGACACTAAAACTTGCATACTTTGACCAAAATTTGAATGTTCAGAATTGAATACATAAGGAACAACTGAAGCTACAGAGTGATATAATGGACCCGCCCTTTAACTTACTAATTTCTACTGTTACAGATACATATATTTAAACTTGAATATTCTTTTCGCAACCTTTTTTTTAGGTTATTCTCCGTGGCAGTATTCAGTAATTAAAACCTTTGAGGGGGCGTAATGCTGCCACTAGCACATGCCCATACTGAGTCATAATATTTGACTACCACTCACTTGGTCTCTGTTGGTGAAGTTGCTGCTGCATTACTGCTAACTGCATCTGAGTATTGACTCTGGGAGGTAGAAGAGGATGCCCTGTTGCACTTAGAGGGTACAGCGGTTGTCCAAGCAGGGCAGGAGGCAAGCCTTGAAGTTGAGCAAGGTCAACATGTGGTGGAAATATACCTGGTGTGTACAATTATAGATAATCACAGATAATCAAGGTGAAAGGTTTAACATCACGTTAAGTGACAGTTAAAAAAAGATGAGAAAGTGGGAAAACAACACAAACCTGCTTGCGCAAGAGCAGGTCCCAGTTGCTGGGGCTGGATACCCTGCGCCAGCATTCGCTGAACCACGTTAGGGTGCAGCTGGGGAGGAGGGCGCACCATAGGTACATGGGATAGCAGCGGTACCGGGTAGATGGGACGAGGGAAAGATGAGGAGGGTCCTGGAGCCAGGGTGGGCGCACTGTGACCAGCAGTGCCAGGCCTGAGACGCTCCTGGTCCTTGCTCAGCAAGGTCTGCGAGCCAACCTTCACTCCCCCAGACTGGGCAGCATTACCCTCCATCGCCTCCAGGTATAGCTGTGGGGAGCTGCCGTCTGTAACCATAAAACCAAAATCCCAGGGTTACAGTGTTGTAGTACTTAGACTAAATCAAAGACAGTTGAAAGATGAGATGTCACAGCGCTATACTGCAGCATATCATTGGGGTACAACACATGAGCAATAAAATCTGATATGCAGTCGCCGAAATTGAGCCAATAGCAACACACGACCACAGCACGCAGTGTGTGTCACACCCCATAGCTCAAGACCGTATCCCAGCCTCCATTCAATAAGCCTTTAACTAAATCAGGAAGTTGTGGGTAAATTAATGCTCTGTACCATCTTGAGAGTGCCCTGCTGCCTCCTTCGTCTCAGAACGACTTGATGGTTCATCTCTGCTTTTCTCTTTTGTCGCGTACATTTTGCGAATCACAGATGTGGGTGTAAATGACGGGGACAACTGTAGTAAGTAAACAAAAATAAATAACATTAATACCAAGAGGTGTAGAGAGTACCACCAAAAGTTTAAGAGTCCAACTTCACAGGACAATGCTGAATAATGGCAGCTGGGACGATAAAGTATATGCTCACCATGGTGACAGCATTGCCTGGAGAGTTTCTTCCAGCAGGCTGAGGGCCTGGACCAGGGGAGCGATTAACACGCTGCAGTCTGTGGATCACAAGCACATCATCCATACATAACTAGCAAATGCTAACCAATCCTTGTTGTTATCTGGTTTGGGTGCATACATTCAGGACACAGATGTATGCCAATATGTAGCAAAATATTTTCCATGATTGTTAAGATTTGTAAAAAGTATAACAGTCAGAGAAAAAAAATTGTTGTAAGCTGTACCGCTAGAATATGTAATACGCTGTATTTGCCATCATTCCAGTTGCTGAAATTAACAGGCAAGACACGTAGCCCAATTTAAATATGTTCTTCATAGCATATGAAGATCACTGATTAGCTAAGGAGGCATTAATCACATTGATTAAATTATTTTACCATGAATACATACTGTGCAGTATTTAAATACCTCTTAAAAAACTAACCTGTTTCGATAAGGTTTGTCCTGTGGTGGCTTGTAGCCGGACTGGTATGAGTGGTGGGCATGTAGAGCAAGGTCCTGTTGAAATGCCAGAGCTTCCAGGTCTGCCTGATTCACTGGCATCGAGAGCGCCCTCATCTGGTCAAACTAAAATACAAACAACTGATGAGATCCCCGACTGATGTCTGAAGAGGAGATAGTTTTCTTAAATATATATATATATATATATATACATACACGGTATAATAAAGCAATACTGATTAACAGAATATTGTTAATGGAGCCCAATGTGCATTTCATGTTAAAAAAACTGAAATGTCAAGTTACATATTGAGAAGATTTATTTTGTGTAAAATATCTTTTCAGTAATCAAACTATTAATCCAAGTTCAATGTGTCTAAACATTTCGGTTACCTGTTGTTGTACAGCAGATCCAGGGCTGATAGACCTGTGAACATCAGCAAACTGTTCTGGCAGAATGGGCTGATGACCAACAGGAAAACCTGGAGTTGGAGAGGGAGAAAAAAACATTACATGATCCAGCTTGTCTGACCAACACCATCTACTCAAACAAAGAAAAAGTATAAAACTGAAGATATTGGATGTTGTGGGTAAAATACCCACAGCCCCAGTACAGCCCTCTTTAGTTGCTGTGATCATATGCCAATTTTGCCCTCATGCTGAAAACTAGAGAAAAAAAGACAACATTTTTTTTAAAAAGGTTCACTATGTTGCACTTTCTCTACTTTTTTAGCTCCTGCGTAACATAGCTTCTGAGATCTGTTTCACTCCTACATTCCTGTTACTTCATCTCACAGATGGCGTCAATGCCATGAGCTGTAATAAAGTCCAGATAACATTAACATTAAAAAAGTAAAGCTTTCCACTGTGTGCTGATAATCATTAAATGCTGTTGGATGGATTTTCATTAATAAATTGGTAGAAGCAGCACTGAGTACAAACATCACATGAAAAAAACATTTGGGATCCCACAGAGTCCAAATACTTCTGGGTTCATTTCTGATTATGCGATCATGAAATCTGTGTGTAAAGCCCAATGATAAAAGAGAAAGTCAATGCATACAGTATACATCATTTACAATTCCAAGGTATGGTTTACATTTCTTGGCTGTAACATGTCACTTTTGCAATTAACTTACCCGCTGAAGGTTGCAACCGACTGTTGAAGTAGTCAGGTGAGGGTGCCCTCTGTGGAAAGAGAGGGGGCGACGGGCCCTTGTGTAGTAGGCCATGTAGAGGGGCAGAGGTCGTATGTCTGTCAGAGCTGCCCAACAGATTGCCAAGTAGTGTAGGAGAGCCACTACGAGCAGGACGTCCCAAGAGCTCCTAAAATACAAACATATATTGGCCAAGATATCACAATTCACTTAAATGTTATTGGTCTGGCAGTTAAGATTTAAAAGCAAAGCTATCATTCATAAAATGTGGGATGGAAAATATATATATTCTTTCACCCACCATTAAATTCACCCTGGCAATTTGCCAACCTTCCCCAACAGCTCTAGTAAAGAATGAACACTTGTAGATACAGCAAACACACAGTTACAGTGTTCTTAGACATTAAATCTTTATGTTTTTGTCTTTGGTGTTTTAAAACCCTGGCTGCCTCTCAAACACGATCTGAACAAGTCCATAATATTGTTTCTATAAAATCTCTTCTGTAGACTTGTTTTGGTATGGACTGCACATTTTTGCTACATATAGTATGTAGTATTGTGAAGGTTCTCAGTCATCCAGGTCATGGTATCCGAGTAAGGGTTAAATCAGCAGCAACTGGACTTGGTTTAGATTCTTGAAGACGTTTCACTTCTCATCCAAGAAGATTCTTCAGCTCCAACGACCCATGTGGCAGTCATTCACACTAGGCATCAGCTGACTCTAACAACCCATAACTATAGTCGTCACACCTAGGAGCACCATTGTACCGAGTGGTTTCTATTATCCTGCTAACGACCACACAGAGGTTAAACTCCTGGGTTCCCCTACCATTCAGCCAGAACTGAAGAAGCTTCTTGGAAGAGAAGTGAAACGTCTTCAAGAATCTAAACCAAGTCCAGTTGCTGCCGAATTAACCCTTACTCGTATAGTTTTCATCTCATACTAACTCTGTCTGACAGCAATAAGGGTGAATTTTTGTCCAGCAGCAGTTCAGAGGTTCAGTCTGATGTTTGTCTGGAGGCTAAAGGATTCCCAAACTTTGCTTTTTTTGTCAACTGATGATGATATCTTTGAGTGAGAGCTTCACAGCATGTAGCAGCATTGGGGGGTTAGTACATCTACCCTCAGCAGTGCATTTGGCCATCTACCCAGCTGGGGATCTACAGTCCTTCAACTGCACAACAAGTTGTAAAAGTTGACATTTAGGCAGCCTGTGTCAGAATTCAAAATTATTCTGTGGTGTCCTTATTTTCTCAACACCCTACTGTTATATAGTATGTTGCCACCATGCTGAAAAGAAAACACTCATCATCTATTTATGTAATGTTTTCAAGATCTGATCTGAAAGGGACCAGAGGGCTGTCAGAACAGGTTGGAAATTGTAAATAGACCTAAGGACCCAATTCAAAATGCAGCTGCCTGAAAAGCCTCAAATATAAAGAGAACACTGACAGCAGAATGATGTGGTACGAATTAATGAGCAGCTGCTGTTGAAAAGGGCAACAATACGTGTCATTTTTTCCCTGCACTTCAGTTTACACTCTACATTCTGTCCTGCATTAATTATAAGGCACCACCTGATCACAAACCAGAGACCTGTAGTGCAATGTGACCCTACTCAGACCCCATTGGACTGATTATAATTTGCACTTGAGCCGCCTCTGTTAATTGGAACCTAGTTGACCTTTGAAGACCTCTAGCCTATACTAAACGTTTGTCAGCATTAGCCTGAGAGGACAGGAAACATACACACCTGGAATATGTTTTTCTGCTGCTGAGGAGGCACCTGAGCTTCAGACAGCGACACCACAGCTGGGTCTGAAGGATGCTGCGTTGTACAGGGAGAAACTATTTGTGTCAGGCGCAATGCAACCAAAAACAAACATTTCCCTGTAAAAACCCATCTCAGTAAGCAATGTAGAGTGTGTGGTAGACATTGGCCTTCAAGTATCAGTGATCACCAGGTATTAAATTTGGACATTCATCACATACAGAATTTGGTGAAACCTCTTCAAACTGCAACACTGCAAGCCCAATGAGATGGATTAGTACACGAGAGTCACAATCAGTGTCCCTCATGCAAGTCAGGTATGCCTTTGGATACATATATCGTGTTGGTTGGTTCTCATCATGATTCTCATCTCAGTACAAAAATAAACCAGATTACAAATTCATAAACTGACTTGCATAAAAAGGACACTTGCAGATTTCATACATCAGAAACATTAAAAAACAAAACAAATAAACCCTCCAAAACATTAAAACAAATTTATGCCCACCATTTTCTAGTCCATCTATGAAATTTTCAAGAAGTGCATTATCTAGGTTAAGATGAAAAAGCTTGCATGCAGAATCATACTGGGACAGAGTTTATGAATACCTGTTGCATTGCAAGATACACAATGTTGTTACTTATCCAGTGAAAACCGTTGTCAATATAGACTAAAATATATACTAAAATACTTACATTGTTTGCGTTGGTTTTGGGGTGAGTTGGCAGAGTTCCACTTGCCTTCATGCTGCTGACCAGTTTATTAAAGGCCGACATGTCTGTGTCACGTGAGTGTGGACGGGCGCTGGAGCCACCAGTTAAAGCCTCCTCTAAATGTTGAGCCATGAAGGGCGTGCCATTTCCTCTCTGTGGAGGCGGCACCTTTCGCACCTGTGGTTCTGAGCCCAGCTTCATCCCCTTCATCCCTCCCTCCACTTCCTCCAGCGAGAGCACCGCTCCACAGTTAGCTGAAAACAGATATATAATCACAATTATTGTACCACTGTTCAAAACAAAACAAAGTTAGTGCTATAAAAGTAAATTGAAATGCCAATTAAGAAAATGTCATATGATAAAACTGGGTTTTGAGATTTATAATAGGACACCGACTGCATACTTGAGACCCTTAGACTTCTACAATCAGATGCGTGAACAGCGAAGACCTGGTCACCCTTAGCGGGTGTTCAGATACTCAAGGGGCTGCATCGGTTTGTGACTTGCTATTGTGTACCCGTGAGAAATCCGGTTTCTTAAGCCATCACACTGCATGTGATTATCATAAAGTGGGCATGTCTGTAAAGGGGAGACTCGTGGGTACCCATGGAACCCATTTTCATTCACATATCTTGAGGTCAGAGGTCAAGGGACCCCGTTGAAAATGGCAATTACAGTTTTACCTTGCCAAAATTTAGCTTAAGTGTGGAGCATTAATTACTAGTATGACAGGGTTGGTATCATGGATTCATTAGGTTTTCTAGTTCCATATGATGACAGTATCTTCATTCTAGCTTTAAAACTGAGCCCACTACAACCTCCGAAAGATCGATTGCGTTAAAAGAAATGATCCATATCGTATCCATATTGCCCCACCGTACATGAACAAGATGTCACAGTATATTCCCAGTAAAAGTGGTTCATGGAATAACTCGACTGCAAATGTTTTAGTGAATTAGCACTCACTGCTTTCCCGTAGCCGAGCCTTGTTGACAGACAGGGTGGAGAGAAGAGGCTTCAGGTCTATTTTGGCCTTGTGCAGCAGCTCCAGGATGTCCACCTTCTCCTTGCACTCCGATGATTGAATGGGTGTGAAGTATGAAGCAGGGCCTTGGCTAGAGGATGTGCCGCGTGGCTCAAGCCCTTCAGAGGAGCAAGATGGTCCAAGATTTAGTACATCCTCCAACACAGTGTTTTGGGGGCATGAAGCAAGAATGTAATAGGCTAGCAATCATATAGCACTGGAGTGATATAGTAAAGCAACAGTTTGGTGTTGACGAAGTTTTAAAACCTCTTTTTTAACTACATACACTATAAGATCAAGATTTGAATGCCACACTCCCAGACTGAGGTACAGTCAAGATTGGCTTCTTTCAGTAAGTTTCCTTTTTTAATACTTTACAAGATAATATGCCTAAAAGTTGTTTATGCCCTCAATGTATCTTCAACAAGAGAAAAAAAAAATCCAGGGGCTTTTTCCATGAAGCATATTTACTGAATTATCTGGATAACTTTCAAAACCTTAGACCTCCTGAAATCGAATATGGAAGTTATCGTAATCCTTCAATTACCCCACTTTGAAAGAAGAGGCATCTGTGGAGTGCTATGCTTGGTTTTAAGCTACACAGTTACATGAAGGTCCTTTTGGGAAATCAAATAATTTACCTGCAAGTTTTTCCAGCTCCTCATGAGGAGTGGACCTCAGACTGCTGGACCGGCTGCCTGAAGGGCTCAGGTTACTGGAGAACCACTGACTGAAGCGGCTAGCCGATACAGGGCCCTCCCCCAAAACATCCTCTATCATCTGCAAGACAGAAAAAGGCGCCTGTGAAACAGAGTGAGAAACACAAATAACGGCAGGCCGAAAGGTACGAGGACAAAGGTGCACTTACGTTTAGGGCGTTTTCCCATCGATTTAGCACAAAATGTGCTAGAAGATAGAGGGCAGTGTCATTGAATGCACTGCTGTTTGGCCTTGTGTTGATTTAATGCCTCAAACCAGTCTGTACACAACTTTATTATTCAGTTTGTACACTGGTTCACTTAGTTCTCCAATTAGCAAGTCTAATGTAGCTATAATGATGGGCATAAATTTGGATTGTTGATACCTTTTTTAACCTGCTTAACCCATGCAGTAGCCCGCTGACAAAATTATTTAGAAAGTGCACCATTCAGTGACAACACCCACCACCACAGAGCAAGTTCAGTGAGATAAAGCCAGTGCAGCAGAGGTAATCTTGTGCTGACAGAGTATCTGCAAACTTAATACTTGTTTACTTTATGTGGAGACATCAACTTGCACATGAGCAGATTTTGTAATATGTCAGGTCAAAATTGTGCCACAACTGTCAATCTAGCCTCTAAAATGTTTGAAGAATTATATATTATGAAGAAAATGCCCTGCAAGTCTGTTTGAGGGGAAGGACACTTGAAAACCTCTACTGTTAAAGCTTATACTGATTAGAAGACTACATCAGGAAACAGGAGTTATACATGTCATCCCATCTGTGATGTTCACACCTTTAACACCAACAAACCCACACAGTGCACCCCAGTACTTACAGAGGCCAGTCCTGGCATGGTCTTCTCCAGATTGAAGAATTCATTGAAGTCAAAGTCTCCAGTTGTCTGCTCAGGCAGAACATCAGGGTGGGGAACCTCCTGATCGGCAGTAGACTGCAAACCCGCATCTCGCTCTTCGGTCTGTCCACCGTTACATTCCACTGCTGCAGAACAAAAATCACAATCTTAAGTATCCCTAATGTGATAGCAGTTGTACTATGCTAGTTATCCAAATAATTCCATACAGTTAAGTAACTGATTAAAACAAAATGCATGAAAAAAGGGTAAACTGCATTATGGTGCTGTAATTGATTTGTAATTTGACATGCCTTCTCTTATGGACTCTGCCCGCTTCCTTGACCGCTTGGACCTGCGCTTATCATCCTCCAGGATTTTGTCGTCAAATCCAATGAGCTCGATCGTCTCAGACTGGCTTGTGGGACCCCCGGAGAACCACTCTGGCTCCTCCTCTGCATAAGAGTCATTCCTTCTCCTTTCACTAAACACACGTTTGTCACCATAATCCCTCTGCAAATGATGAGACAAGACAAACATATTATAACTTTGTGTAAAATGGAAGATAAGGCCTTCACATGCTGATAATTAGATTAAATGGGACCATTCTTGAAATAAACTCTTTGTAGGGAGAAAGCACACTGATGAAGCATTCACACCAGATCAGGCATTGCGGTGATTCGCCACAGGGTTGTGTGGCAGCGTGGGAGGGTCACTTTAATGGCCCATTGACTGTGATGATTAACAATTTTTGTTCCCTCATGACTGGGTTGTACAGCTCTGGATCACCACACCCCTGGATCTGGTGTGTGAATGCAGCCTGAGGTCTATGCAGCACCTTCCTCATTTTACTAAGTAAAGTGAACGTTTGCTTTTTATATAATGCAATTAACACTAGATTACTGAGCCAAAACCAAAAACAAAGACATTTTTAAAGTTTAAAGCTTTTATTTCACCTGTCCATTTCTCTTATCAGCTAGTTTTATCCTAAAAAATAAACTTCATAATCTTCACAGGGGGTTTTATGAAACAAACTGAAGGGCAAATGAGTTTTGTGATTTTGCAGAACTTTCTTGGCAATCCTACTTACAATATTAAAATAAATGCCAACCTCAATGCACTGAATGCCTCACTGTTCGAACACTATTGACCGTTTCAATGGAATTGAATTGCTAGGCAACAGCTTGGGTCCATGTTTACTTCATGTCAGTTTATGTAATTCACATACACTGCAACAGAAAATGAACTGGTAAACATTTGTAACGTTTACAACTCTAAAATCATCCATAGGGAAATACATTATGGATGGACTGAGAACAATGAACACTAACCCTGAATCTTTTATCCTTAAAGTCTCTCTCACGTTCCCGCTCTTTCTCCACACGGGCTTCTCTCTCAAAGGCTCGGGCAGCAATTATGCGGCCACTGCCGATTCTCCGTGCCCCTCCTAGACGGAGACTCTCATTCTCCTTATTTTCCAGGGGGCTGATTGGGCGACGGGCGTGGGGTGCAAGTGCAGCGTTGCCTTGACATCCACCTCCGAAGCTGCGTCGCTGCGGGCTCAATATGACATCCAGATCATCCTCCTTTAACCGCTCACGAGGATCTGAATACAATGCAGCAAAAAGGCTCGACTTTAGATGTTAACACCAACGGTCACATCATAACCAAACCAACAATCCAAAGTAAGCCCAAAGAAAGAAGATCTTTCAATTTTCTCACAAGAAATATCTTTTTAATTTCTGCCTCATTTACATGGTTATCTTATCCCTTAAGACAATACTATGTAGCTCAAATATTTGTTCAAGCATAATCCAGAGCTGCTGAGGAGTTATAAGCATTACAATTACAGAAACCTTTCTGGAAAACAAATATACTGCTTCATTATTCATTATCAGTAGATCATCTCTGAAACAAACATCCTCCTACAGAAAGTAAGATCATTTTATTACCAATATTTTGGTTTTAATCTTAATCTTTAGATTTCTGGCTTTGGGGTCATTTACCTGGGATTCTTCGTTTCAAAGGAACTCTGTCATCCACATAGTCCTTCTTAAAACCTTCCACCGGAGAGCTACGCTCTGAAGTGGGATACAGTGAGGCATGCCACTTCTCAGGGTCCCAGACACCATCACTGTATTAAAACACCATTTGAAGCCACAATTAAAATACTCAATCAGTTGACTAAAACAAGACAAATAATACAAAAAGACAAAATCCTCAACTGGGTACAAGATCATTTTACATGTTATATACATTTATTATATAAAAAGGCTAATCACACTAACAACGAAGGATAAATACAGGGGACAGCATACATGTCTAATATCAGTTTCTTTGTTTCTGGGCATTAGAAAGACCAATCATAGTAAAATCTAACAGCTGCATTTAGTAAAAGTCAGCATGTCCAACATGACCAACATGATTTAAAACTAACTACATCAATGGATTTCAACCTTTATCCTGTGAGCCAAGAAGAGTAACGCCATTTTCTATAATACCAGCTTTTTTCTATTTTTTCATGATATTCATCAGTCATCCATGTCTAAAAATCACTCCCCGATTGAATTATCTGGAATGAAAAACAGCAGGGGTCTGCAGAATCGACAATCATTTAAGTAGAAAACACACAAAAGACTGGTGATGGATTATGCGTTAGGAGAGAGACTAAAAAAATATGCCAGACTCCCACGTAAGCCCAAGTTTGCTTGGCATTTCAAACGGCTCGTCTTGGGACAGCTGTTAAAGTTGCAGTAGGCAGTATATTTTTGGCATTATTGGGCAAAAATTCCATAATACTCTTTCAGCAGTCGGAGTCGGAGTTCGTGAGTGATTGACAGCCGGCTCTCATAGACGGCAGCTGGACAGTGGACCTCAGATCAGCTCTGACTGGTTGTTTTCCTCCAGTAAGTGAAATCTTTCAGATGCCGTTAGGAGCACCGGAGGACACAGAGGAACATGATTTTTTTTCAGGTTACCTGTTTCAAGTACTACTGTCACGATATAGCGACCGTTATGAAAATAACTTCTTTTAATCATATTTGCTCCAATCTCGCCTACTTCAGCTTTAATTTATTGGCAGACGCCCTGAAAATCTGCTGTCATTTCTCAACTCTGAATGCAACCAATACAGAATGTATATCCTGAAAGAAAAAGGAGGCTGAAGAAAAATGTCAAAGATGGCTTCTGAAGCAGTGTTTTCCTTGATTTAATGATACTGCCTCTAAAATTTACAAACTATAACAAAATAAAAAAATACAAGTGATCTGGAGACCAAACACCTCTTATGTGTGCCTTTATTCTCAAGGGAAGCCATCACAACCTCTAACATCTGAACCCATCTTTGACTAGCCAATTGTAGCACTGTATGGTCAATATTTCCTCAAGGAACTTAAATGAGTTGCAGTGAGATTCAAGACCAAAGTAAATGAAACTAAATAAAAGCAGGTCCTGGGGATATTCAGGCCACCAAAATGATAGATTAAATTTGACAAAACTGTAAGTTTGAGAATTGTTTGAGGGTGTGTGTAAAAAGCTGTGCAAACAATTCAATAGCCTACCAGCTCTACTTCATAATAATCCCTTTTATTCAAAGTAACTTTTGAATAAAGACACTTCACACAATTCCAGCAGCACATACAATTAGACAAAGCCTTACTTGATGCACACTTTGATCTCTATGCTGAGATGTAGTCTGAACTTCAGAGGCATGTGAGGACATGTGCTTAGCTCTTAATAAGCTCGAGCAACTGTCAAACACAATCTCTGTTTTATGTTTTTCCCCAGAAAAATCTCCATATCCTACGATGGAGTCTGAGAATTTTAATAATTTCTTGGCCAAAAATTACAAAAGTTATCAATTATTGTCTAGAGATGTTCCGATAACATTTTTTCCTTACCGATATCGATGCTTGAACTTGCGGTAACGGCCGATACCGAGTACCGATCCGATACCAGCGTGATAAAAAATATAAAGTTATTATTATTATTATTATTATTATTTAACAGCTGCTACTGACCATGTATGGATAGTGGACAGTAGATGCCAGTGGCGGCCATGATATATGCATAGACTGGCGTACTCGCAAATACCCAATACTGAATTTTAACCAGTATTGACGCATTTCGATACTGGTATCGGTATCTGAATAACTCTATTATTGTCGATCAATACTATCTTCCAGCACATTCTTTGAGAATGGCCAATTAAAGCCACTGATGTTGTAGATTCAGAATTAATTTTTCATTCTCATCAGCTCATATATTTAAGGGAACACATACATATGACCAGACCAGGCACCTAATTATTAAGTCAATTATTGTCAAAGGGAAGCAAAAAGGTTTTTCAATGAAGCAAATCCTAGCTGTCTTATTTCACAAAATTAGCCACATAACATCTTGATAGTATTATATGTATTGTGTATGGTGTGGATTACATCTGAGGAAATTCATTCTTACCTGTCATATTTCTCAGAGAGACAGTCTGGCCTTTCATTGGAAACTGGCAGTTCTTTTATTTCCAGAAGTTCCTCCTGCATAATAATTGATAATGGTTAATTTGTGTTAGATGAACTATGCATGGCCTCTATATAATCATACTGTTGGTATTTCTCATCACCTTTGTGTATCTGTAAGGAGCTGTGGCTGCTGGCTGTTGTTCAACTTGGTCCACAGCAGCATCACCATCACCAATCTTCTGCTCGACACAAGCATCGCTCTCCATGACGGATTTCAGCCCAACAATGATCCTGTTCCTGTTGAAAATAAAACGTAACGTTTCAAAGTTAATCAAGTAGCTCCACTGACTTAATTTTGAAGTGTTTGTTTGGACAATAAAGCTGTAAATGTTAACTGAATGCTTCAATTGATAATTGGTGTCAATCAATGAAAGCATTTGTTAGGTTGAAGCAACAGAGTGTCATTATAATTCTGTACAGATCCTGCAAAAAAATGCTAACATTTTAAACTTGTTTGCATGGAAAAACAAATCATAATAAAAGTGGCCTTGCCTCAAACATGAACAAACAGCCAAAAATTATAATCATAACAGTAAACTTCTCCTAACGTCGAGCTAACTTACATTGGAAAGGTTTAGCTAACGCTGCTAGCCAATTAGCAAGTTAATTGACAACAGCCAGAGACCGCTGACATGAGACGTGACACGTCAATTACAGTAATTTACCTCACCTTTGCGTTAATTGACAAATTGCCTGTAAAGTGAGTATCTGGACTGCGAACGAAGCGGTTTAGAAATAAATCCCCAGCCAGTAATGTTACCGTTGTTACTAAACCTGTTGCTAAATGAATCATCTCTTTACTGTTTCAGGAAAATACACGCTAACAATTACCCCAGACATTGGTTAGCTAAGCTAACGTCCCACACATTTAACTCTAAATCTCATTCGTGGTATAAAAACTGTACAAACGACTGGCTAGCTGGTGAATGTAGAAAAACACAAACGGTCAACTTACTGAGTTTAAATGCTGCGTGGAATACTGGTTGCTAACGGCCGAGCAGCGGCACTTCACGTTAGTTAGCTAGCTAGCTAACCTAGCACCTTTAGCTAGCTAGCTAACTAGCTGAAGAATGGGGATAATGCCCACCCAGCGAGTTCCAAATCTTAAGCAGGCTGAGTTGTTGCAGTGATTTCAGGAAACGCACACTGTACTGGGGTAACTAAACAAAAAAGCACAGGTCCAAGTAACAAATTAATTCACACGGAGACTGTGTAATCTCAAATTATTGATTGCTCTTTCTCTGTTTTCCAAGTCGTAGCAGCAATTTTCCTCTGATCACCGCTTTAAGAAGGTCCTAGGAAAGCTTACATTGTGCCCATCGCGCCTTTGTAGAATTTTATATAGCCTGGTGTGCGTCGGTCGTGTTGCATTTTAATATCTAAACCATATATAGAAATCACATGTTACTACTTAGGTATTTGTGTGCAACAATATAAACTGTGGAAAAAATCTAACTTGCTTGGTAGAGGTATAATTTACACTAAATTTGGAATATTCAAGAGGCACTATTTGGGGCAGCTACTACTTGGGTTGGGGTTTGCCCGATTTGTTACTCAGTCATAGCCGTCTCCCCGTGCTTCTTTGTGAAAATGTAAGACCCCGCCCTCACGGGCTGTCTAGGACTGACATTACGGGTAGCCACTACTCTGGAGTGTTCCACATCCATGGTGTGTTCCTGACTGTTGACGGTTGGTACTGTTCATCGCACAGCTAGACAACTAAAAAGCACAACTAAAACTATTGTATAGAGAATAAAGTTGTATAATTATCGCCTCAGTTTCAGAAAGAAAAGATTATTAAACAGTGGGAAAACGCCAGAGTGACACATTTAACGTCCACAACCTGAACTCAGCGTAGTGTGTAACGTTACCTGTTGCCGTTGACGACTATCTCTGGAACATACCCTAGTGTCACATCCGCGTTCACGTGACAAGGAAAAACAAACGCGCGGCACTTTGTTATATACTTAAAACGGTGGTAATGTTTGAGGATGTGACGTCGTGGCTCTACCATTCTGTACACTAGTAGTACAATGCAAAGTAACGCCAGAAAGCTAGATCCAGTTAGAACCCGACCCAGCAGTGTCAGTTCTGGTGGTGATAGAAAACAAGTACGCAAAGTCCATTTCAGAAAGGTCCCTTACAGAGTTGGATACAGCTGGAACAAAGGTGGAAGACTCAAGGAGCTGAGAATAAGGTGCCGAGACACTTAATTCACTGTATTATCACTTTTATCTAATCATTTATAACTGAGTCTAACTATTTCAACCACTGCAGGCACCTGGCAAGGAAGTTCCTGAAGATATGGATGCAGAATACGTTTGGCCGAATTCTTCCTCATAAAGCCAAGTAACATGTTACACTCATTTTTGCAAACTGGAGTAATTAAAATAAGAATTTTATCTTTAAAGCTTGAGTCACAGTCTTTTTGCCACTTTCAAATATCCTATCTGCCCCTGAGTTCTCTAATCCAAGGGAATATGCCCTTTACAAAGCAGACGTTTTGACATGTCATAGCATTGTAAACACAGGTGTAACTGATAAAATTAATTGTGGTCCCATTCTCCACTGAGCCAGCATTAACAATACCAAGACTCTGGCCAACCTAAATGGAACAAGGTCATAATTAATATTATTAATTACACCTGTGTTCACCCTACAATGAAATGTCAAAATGGCTGCTGTGAAAGGGGCATATACATGTTGCAGGTCCCACTATAACAGCGTGGCCTTGAGACGGGCCTTTGAAGGATGGAGAGACGAGTGGTGGACGTCCAGGAGGGAGTGGAGTCTTACAATGCGGGCAGAGTGTCACTACAGGTACACAAACTTGCGTTATATAGTCTTATCTAGTCTTCCAACCACTCAAAGCGCTTTTACACTACTATGTCAGCATTCATACACTGATGGCAGAGGCTGCCATGCAGGGTGTCAACCTGCCCATCAGGATGTAGTTAGTGGACCTCCTGAGCCACAGCTGCCCCAACATGATACAGTCCTGTTCCTCAGTTAGCTGGTCAAGAGGTTCTCAATCTATTTTCAGCCAAAGACCCCTTACAGGATAAAGAATATACTGGGGACACCCTCATGTATGTCCCTTGGAATAATTTGATGGTTATGTGAAAGAACAATACAAGAGAAAGACATGTATTAAAAATATTTACAGATTCTAAGAGTTATAGATTTGTTAGATTAGAACGTAATATATGAACTATTACACTGTAGATTTAGAAATTTAAATATTTGTTTAACTATGAAGCCTTTTGCAAAAAAATATATATATATCAATATTAATTTAAATGAATGAATCTGAAAACGTTTCACTGGCAGAGAGCCACGGACCCCACTATGAGAATCACTGAGCTGACACTGAGCTGGCACTGAGCTGGTCACAGATAGTGGTTGTGTCTGCTTATGATGTATTTTGTGTCTTACAGGTATTATCTGTATAACCTGGCCTTCCATAGCTGGCGAACATTTGTGTCATCGCACAGGGAAAAGAAGAGCAAAGTCCAAAATGCTCAATCATTTGGTATGATTTTGGCACATATAATGAGAGTATATCTAACGATAAAGCCTTATGTTTTGTTAGATATCACATTGTCATTATTATTTCCTTAACTAGCTGACAGGCAACGGATGCGTCTGGTTTGGGAACGATGGGAAGTTTTCACAGAAATGAGGCGAATGAAGAACAGAATGCGTGAATCTGCCCTCGAGCAGAACAGACTCGCAGCCCTGCAGTAAGTAGTTGCATTGTATTTGCAAATCGGACCTACACTTATAATGCTTAGTGGATTCTTGGTTTTAACGCTGTTGTGTTTTTTTCTTCACCTGTGCAGTTCAGCGTGGAGCTTGTGGCGAAATCGGCTGCAGCAGCATAAAGACCTTCACACTATAGAGGATCAAGCCCTGAAACAGAGGGCGCTAACTTCACAGAGCAGGGTAAAGGCATAATCCAAGGAATCATATGCTGTCAACATTATGTGTGATGAATGCTGATCTCCGTCCTTTGTGTTCTGTGTGGCGATGTTTTTTGAAGACTTGGCTTCAGTGGAAAGAAATGTACACAGCTGCTTGTTACCAAAAAGAGAAAGAATCCAAAGCTGCACTTCACTTCATCCTCAGACTGAAAAGAAAAACATTACATCGTTGGAAAAGTTATGTGTCTTCTCGCCAAACCAAGAAAAAGTCACAAGGTCATTCCTCATTAAATATAAACCGCAAGCTAATTCATTCTATACATCTCATGTTCTCATTTTTCAGCCCGATTACTAAAGTTTCTCTTGTAATTCCCTTTCTGATTGTTTTTTTTTTAGCTGTGGCTCAGCGTGCCTGCGATCTCCGCCTGGTGATGATGTGTTGGAGTAAATGGAGCAGTGCGTTGCATTGTAAACGGAGCGAGGAGGACCGTTTGCAAGCTGTAGGGCATTTGGCCATACGGATCACTCAGCGCAGAGCACTGGAGCGCTGGAGAACTTGTATCCTGATCCAAACATAAAATAAACATTTTCATTTTCAACCAACTACAGCATCAAACTTAAAACTTAAACTTTATTAGAATCATCATACACATACAGTAACAGGTACATCATACTTGAAATTTGACTTCTGCATTTAACCCATCCTAAGCATTTCAGGAGCAGCAGGCTGCTGTAAAGCGCCCAGGAAGCAACTTAGCATTTAGTGTCTTGCTCAAAAAAATTTAAATATAAATCAGTAAATCAGCTTTTCTATTGTCACACATTGTTTGTGTACACAGCACTCAGCAAAATGTACTCTCTTTAGTCTTTATTTAACCCATCCTAGTATTAGGAGCAGTGCACAACTACTATATGGCGTCCAGGGGGCAGTTTGGGGGTCCAGTGCCTTGTTCAAAGGCACCCCAGCAGGGCCCAGGAGGTGAACTGGCATCTCTCCAGCTACCAATCCAGAGTCTGTAATTGGTCCGTACGGGGACTTGAACCACGACCCTCCGGTTAACAAGCCAAGCCCCTACGGCCAAACTTGTGGTTAAAGGACGACCCGCTCAATCCACTGAAGTATATCTACAGTATATTCAGTATGTTTACCTATATGATGATTCTAATAAAGTTAAACAGAGTCCACTGAGGGATAGTAATAAGTATCAGTACAGTTTGATTCTTGAGCTTGTCAGTAGATGTGATGTTGTGCAGAGATGAGGCTGAACGAAACAGGATTGCAAGTCAACATCATCATCATCATCTACTGGTAAGATGAAGAGTAGAGTAAGCAACTAGAGAGTACGATCATTCAATGTGTTGATCACTGTGTGTTCTTGTTGCAGCACGCTGGACTGGAGGGACTTTCTCTCAACGTTATCCGGAACAAAACACACCGACTGGACAACAACATGGCTGTCCAACATTATCATCAGACTGTAATTGACACCCTAATACTACAATGTAAGAAACATGCGTTAAGTAACGTTTTCTAAAGTTTTAACTAGTGTTTTTCATAGATGACATGCAGGTATTGGAGGCTGTGGCAGGACCGTCTGGAGGAGGCTGAAGACAGGAGTTTTCAACCCTTATCAGAAATGGCACTGACTAATCAGAGGTGCTTTTATTTACAATTGTTTGAGTGAAAAAAAATATGTTAATTTCTTTATGTTGTAGCATCCAAGCTACAAACATGTTGCATATTTCATATGAAGTTGTTCCTGTTTGCATGATTTGGATATAAATTTGTTCTCTTTACAGCACATGCCTGTTGAGCAGCTGTTTTCACTACTGGAGAGAGAAACTTGCTGAGCAGAGACGCATGCAGGTACTGTATTTTTTAGAGATATGGACACATAAAATAAAAGTTTATAAGTTAATTCAAAATGTAGGCAAACAGTTGATGAAAATATGAGGGATGTCTGTTTTACCCTAACTCCTAAATAAAGTTTAATTGCAAACTCAAAAACATCATGTTTTTCTGCAGGAATTGGAGCATCGTGCAGACGTTTGGTTCACTGAACGCATGTTGCCTCGGTGTTTCGACTCGTGGGTTGAGTTTACTCTACAGAGAAGACTCCATAAACAGAGGAGACACAAGGCAGACGTCTATAACCGGTGAGTTCCCTACCTCCCAATTTGTATCTGTGCTGTGATTCATTTCCAAACCAAGCAGAGCTGACCTGTCTGTTGCCTCTGCATGATTTGTTTGATCACTGTGTTATCAGGCAGCGTCAGTACACGTTGGTGTTTTACACATGGTGGGAACAATCTGAGAAACACAAGGAGCAGAATCTTTCTGAGCAGATGGTATGTCAACTGTAAATGGAAACTACTGCATGTAGGTGTGTATCAGCTACTGAAGGATTACTCGCTGTTATCAGGCAATTCTACACGAGGAGCGCTGCCACTTGCAGAGAGCCTGGACTCGCTGGAGACAACGCACAGAGCATCGGATCGATGAAGAGGAGAAACAGAAGTCTTCAGACTGTCTGTACCAGCACAGACTTCTCCACAAGACGGTGACACAGTGGAAGGACAACAGCGCTGAGATACGAGACAGGTGAAGCAACCTGAGTGCTGCAGAAGTGTTTGAGTAGAGCAGAGTGAAACTTGCTCGTCTGTTGGCTCACACATATTTTTGAACACATCTGTTTGCATGTCAGGAGAAACCGAGAGCAGCAGGCTTGTCATCAGGGTGACCTGCACTGCATGAGATGGGCTGTGGAAAAATGGAAAAAGGTAACACTGTAGTATTTGTAGGGCTGGGTGATAATTTAATATGATAATTTATGGTCTTTCAATCGAATTGTATTGTGATGAAATCATATATCGAGATATCGTGATAATCAAATACGTCTAAATTGATAACAACAAGCACATACTAACTCAAATTTCTCAGAAAATCTGATGTGAAATATTTTGAGGGAAAATCATTTGAAGATTGCAGTTTTGTTTTCACATCACACTTTACATTATTGTAATATACTGTCTTAATCTTATTACTCTGTATTTGTGTGCATGCATGTAAACATAGTCACTGTACAGCTGGAAATATTTTTTCTCTTTTTCAAATATTTTTATTGTTTTTTTGTAGACATGGCAAAAGTCATCTTATCAAAATGTAGAACGTAACACATTGTCCTTGACATAAAATAAAAACAGAAAAGGATCACTTCTCACCCCCACCCCATGTTGGCCTTGGTCACAGAAATAAAAAATTAAAAAAACAAAAATAGTAATAAATGAAACTAAATAAGAAAAGTAAATAACTACAAAAATAAAATAAAAGAGAAAAAAAGTATATGAAATCAGATAATGGGCTTAGTAAAAAATAAATAAATAAAAAATATTTTTTATTTCCCCTGAAACTTATGTTAATATTGCACAAAGGTTCTTAATTAAATGAGAAAATACTCAGAACTATTAATTTGTCGAGTATTTAATTCACACAGGAGTATACAAAAATAGGCTTTACCATTTGGTTATTTCATATAGAATACTTATTTATTGATTTGTCAGAAAACATGCTATATTGTGATATATATTGTTATCGAGATTTCAAATTACCAATATCGGGATAGAAGATTTTGGCCATATCGCCCAGCCCCAATTATTTGTTCAGTCCAGTTTGCACAACATCTGTTCACATAATACCTGATAGGCATCTATTCTTTTGGCTCAAGGTTGAAAGAAATACAGAAACTGACCTGTTAAGGTCTGGAAACTTGTAGAAGGAAACTTGGAAACCGTTCTCCTCTTTTTAGTTTGTCCAGTATTCGAAGACCTACATATGCGTCTCATTTAAACTCATCATTGGAACACAGCTCCTGTGTGTTTATAATCCAATTTGTGTGTTCATATTTTTAAGAAAATCAAGGAAGCAGTGCTGCAGATGGCGACACAAATCAGATGTACAGTTATCTGTTTCAGGTGTGTGTGTGTTTGTTCAGTTTGTTCAGAGCCAAAGAGTGAAGAAAATCAGACTGAAGCAGATGCAGCGTTACCATGAAGTTAAACTCCTCAAAGGCACGTTTATGGCCTGGAAGGTACATCAGCATTTGTAGTCGCATGATTTCTTAAGGTTGGAGTAAAAGCTGATACACTGTTGGCTGCTTCATTCACAGAAGAACCACCTACAGATGTGTCAGATCTACGGTCATGCAGAGGAACTTTACAGGCAACAAAAACAGACCTTCCTCAGGTATTGAACACAAATTCATATGTTTATTCTCCTACAAGATCTGACGTCTGCTCCCATTTTCTCCGTCTGAATGATTCATGTCCGCTCTATCTCCTCTGTCTCTATAATCTGTCTCTCCAGGACAGTTCTGTGTGTTTGGAGGGAGAAGGCGGTGCTGCTGACGGAGGTCAGGCTCACAGAGCAACGAGCACAGGATCACTTTCAGCATTTCCTTCAGCTTAAGGTTATAAAGCAGCCCTCATATGCAAAACTATCATAGTTATTCCTTTGTGGGAGCTTTTGCTTATTGCTGTCTTTGCAATAAATCTGTCCAGGCGTTTCTTGCTTGGAGAGAAGCAACAACACGTGCAGTGTCAAAGCGCCGCCAGCAGAGGGAAGCAGTCAACAAGGCTCAGATGTCCATAAATCAAGGTAACAACATAACTCCCTACAGTGACCACAAGCAGTAGGAAGACCATTTCAGCATTTATTTTCTGTTAGCAGATCAAGTTTTTTTTGTGACTGTCACTTCCCTGAATGTAAAAGTATTTTGTAGCAACTAACAATTATTTTCATTGTCGATTAATCTGTTGATTTTTTTCTCAATTAATCGTTTTGGTCTATAAAATGTCAGAAATTGGTGAAAAATGTCGATCAGTTCTTCCAAAAGCCCAAAATGACGTCCTCAAGTGTCTTGTTTTGTCCACAACTCAAAGATATTCAGTTTACTGTCATAGAGGAGAAACCAGAAAAAATTCACATTTAAGAAGCTGGAATCAGAGAATTTTTAATTTTTTCTTCTTAAAAAATGACTCATATCGATAAATCGAACAATGTCACTACGAACAATGTCACACTCTATTACATAGAGATACATTGATTAACTGTCAGTTACTCTCAGTGTTGATTTTGACCAATAAAAATAGGTTTGAGGTAGTTATATGGAATGTCAAGCTAAAACTACATCTTATGTAAAATTTAAGTGGGAAAAGGAATTGGACCTCAAAATCTCAGAAGAAGAATGGCATGATATGTGGGTAACACTACATACATCCACTAACTCACAAACATGGAGAGAATTTAATTGAAAAAATCTGATTTGTTTCTTCATTACGCCTAACATAAAAAGCAAGCAAATTCTAAGGCAACAAACATGTTGGAGACAATGTGGCCATACAGATGCAAATCATGCACATATCTTCTGGAGTTGCCCAAAAATAGAACCATTTTGGGACAGAGTGAATTCAGTATTAAAGGAGGTATTAGGATATATAATCATCAAGAAATGTTCCATTTTATACCTGGGAAATATAACTACAGTGGTGCTGAAGGAAGATCAGTACTTGGTTAAAATCCTACTCACGGCTGGCAGAAAGGCCATTACAAGAAAATGGCTTGTAGCGGACACCCCCAGACTTAGTCAATGGTTAGATATAGTACAGGAAATATTTGTGATGGAGAAAATGACCTATTCTCTAAGAGTGAAAAAAGGTGAGTTTAACAGAAAATGGGAAAAATGGATTAGGTATAGAAATGAAGACATAAGTACTGTATAATTTTATTGACAATATTGTAAGTTATTGGAAAATTATTTAATAAGAAAATAACCCTGTATACTGCATCATCATCTGTAAACTGAACACCCTCACTGCACTGTTGTAAGTTTCGTTGTTGTATTTGTGTTTTATTTGTCTATGCATAAAAGCAATAAAGACTAAAGTGACAAAAAAAAGAAAATAGGTTGGAGGTGCATGAAACTTCACATAAATGGAGCCAGGGCAAGCTTTTTCTCAAAGCCTGTTAGCTGACGCACGGAGCAGGTTAGGACGTCTTCATTTGGAAAAACTAAAACAATCTGATGTTCGCTCCTTCGCATTACGTCCAGTTAGGAAGAGGTGGAAGTCATACTGCTGACAACTGATTGGCCAACTTTCAAAGAGGATAGACAATACAACACAGGCTGTAATGAAGAAAGACTCTCACATAAGGAAACCCAAATGATACAGACCAAAGAAAACTGTTTATTACAAATTAAGTTTGAATCTTCAAGTTTTTTTAAACATTCATTACACACAAATCTTGATTTTCTTTTCAAAAATAAATTCTTTTTACAATGTTTTTTTATGTCCCAGACAAATGAGAGCCATCGTCCTCTACTTTTGACTATTGTATCACTGTTTTCATAGTGTTCCACCTCACATATTATTATACTGTTACGATTAGGCACATGTACATGTACCTGAATTGTTCTACACTTTTTATCTTGATGTTTTCTGTGTTTAGTGCGGCTGCTGCGGTCTTTCAGACAGTGGAGGAAGCAGACCAGGGAGGCTCGGAGAGAGAGGATATGCATGGAAAATGCCAGGCAGCACCACAACTCCAAACTCCTTTCTACAGCACTGAAAGCCTGGAACAAGCATCACTACCAGCATCAGAAAAATAAGGTTGTAACTTCATTATCCCTTAACTGTTATATAAAGCCACACTGTTGACTTCTCGTCACAAGTTTTTAAAAATGTTATTATTTCATAGGTAATGAAACGACAGGGGCTCCTTTTGCTGAGATTAAAGATGTACCAGACGTACTTTGAACAGTGGAAAACAAAGGTTTGTTTCTTTTTTACACGCCGAACACTTTTAGACACTTAAACGCTACTGATTTTACACATAAAGATCAATGTACTTGTCATGAAGAGCACAACTTAGCCAGTAAAAACAGTTGTGTCATGTCTTCTGTGGCTCTGGAGGAGCTTTGTAAAGTGTTTTTTTTTTTAGCTTGAACGATACTAAAGACTAAAAGTCAGGATATCTCAACCTCTCTGTCAAAATTGTCTCTCATATGTCCTCTAACTTTATGGGATTATAAAATCACTCGTGTACCCCTTTAAAATTGATAATATCAGCCAGAGGTAGAGAGGAAAAGAGAGAGAAGTGGCCATGTTTTATTGGCATGATGTTGTTTGTTGTGGTACTAATTGTCCAGCTCTCTATATGGAACAAGGTCAGACGGTCAGACCGATATATATAGTTTGATTTAGTTCAACTGGCCGTGACTTTAGTTTCCTTCCTGCGAACAGCTGCAGCACAGACGAAGAGAAGCTAAGCAGACGGAGCGGGCGCTCTGGCACTGGTCCCTCTCTCTTCAGGCCAAGGTAACACTCCCCTAAACATCCTTCTCTCGCTGTAAAACTGAGCACTGAATTGTAGAATTGGTGCTCACGTGGTCCTGATGTTGTTTTGTGAACCTGCTGCAGGTGTTGTATGGATGGAGGCTGTGGGTCACAGAGCAGCGCAGACAGCAAGAGCAGGCAGCCAGAGCTGCTCAGGTCTACAGAGACCAGCTGCTGAGGGAGGGCGTGATGTGCATCCTCACCTCCACCGCTCACATGAACGATCTCACAACGAGCCTAACACAGCACAGCCAAGAGCAGGTGGGTGTTTGTTAACTTTGTGTCACTTCAAAGATTAAATTTGAGCATAATTGCTCCAAGTCTCTGCCTGTAACCTGCAGAGGTCACGACATCTCCAGAGAGTGGTGAAGCGTTGTGCAATGCGGTGGAAGCAGCGGGCACTTTGTAAACCACGAAGAGAGCAAGAGGTCAAAGCGCAACCACCGAAAAAGAGCGTGACCTTCTTTTTGACTACACCTGGATTGAAGAGTGGAGAGGAGGAGCAGGAAGCTGAAGATGGAGTGTTTAACATGCTGTGAGTCTGAGCTCCTCACAGGCTGCAAATCTGTATTCAACACTTGGACTCAGTCTTATAGAGTTTTTAATTTTTTTGCAGATCACTCAGCCGTGCGCCTCGACGTCAGCCACGACGCTCTGAGGAGCTGTTTGAGTCTCCACTGAATATAAAGTAAAGTTTTTTTTCTACATTTTTTAATACTAGACATGTTTTTCAAATTAGAAATTAGCTTAAATTGAAACATTATTATTCTCACTCAGCAGAAGGCACTGATAAAAGCTTTTCCTCTTTTTTTTCTAGCACCCAAAAGAAGACTGACGTCACCAGTGCTGACGCAGCTCCAAACCCCTCGCAGCTCAGTTGTCCTTCACAGGAAGGCCATCGTAATGAGTCGTCCTGCCTCCATTCTGCCAAAGTCCCTGTTTCCTCCACACGTCAGAGCATCATCATATCTAATGTGTCGCCCTCTGAATCTCAGGAGACCCAAAACCAAGACGTTCTTTTACCCCCCTCTGCTTTCATGACCACTGCAACCGAAGATACGGTAATAATCACATGTTTGACTTCGACAGATATCAGAAATGCATTCAAAGCTAAATTAAGTATCTTGACTTGGGTTATAACGTTTGCTTTTTTTCCCCAAGTTGGGGCAGACTAACAGCTCAGGACTGGTTCCTCTTCATCAGTTTGTCCCTCCCCATAAACAAAACTCTTCGGCTTATTCAAGTATGATACCTGCACTTTTCTTTCCCAGTGTGGGTTATTGTTTTAAATCACTATTAAAAACACTATTGTCTAGCTTGAATTATGCAGAACATCACAAATGCTAAGATTTAATCAACCTTTTTGTTATGCTTCTTCCAGGCGTACGTCTGAGAGCACCCAGTGGAGAAACTGTAGAAGATGATCCAACTTCAGCTATGACTGGAGAACTGCTCAGCATTCAGCTGGACATGATGAAATACCAACAGGACAGAAAGCAGCTCCGGTACGAAATCTGTGACAACAGTTTTTTTCATTCTTCTCACGTTCTTCTCACAGATCACAGTAATGTTTGATTGTGTGTGTCGACTCAGGGCATGGCAAAAACTAAAAGCGGTGTTACAAAGCTGGCTGCAGACCAGTGGAAAGGACGAACAAATGGAAAAAAATGCTGTTTGTCAAGAGTTGAAGGAGGTAAGAAGATGAGATCATTCCGTCATTGTTTTATATTAAACCGGAAAAAACTCATATAAAAAAAAAAAACAGTGCGACTGCACAAGGGAAGAATTTCCTGCACTTGCATGGTAGTTTACACTTTAGAGATGATACTGTATTGATGATTGATATACTGTTTGTTAAATATACAGTCCTGATTTAGTTATTGCACGCCCAAATCTCCAAATGTCATTGTTGAGTTTAGAGAACATTAAAGTGGCATTAGGCAGTATATTTTTTGCATCATTGGGCAAAAATTCCATAATAATCTTTCAGCATATTGTAATTCAAGTGTTCTGAGAGATAACTAGACTTCTGCACCTCACCATGGCTCTGTTTTCAGGCTTTAAAAAATCTAGTCCGTGACGGAAGACCTTGTCCAATCACAGGTCATTTCATTGAGAGAGCGTTTCTATTGGCTGTGCTCCGGTCATGTGACCAGAACTTGGCGTTCCTTCAACAGATTTTACAATAGCGGCTGCGCCACAAACTTTCCTATTTTACAGCTAAACCGTGCACTACAAGATGATTCTGAAAACATTTTAAGCGAGAAATAGGCATTAACGTAACATAATATTGATTCATATTTCATCAGCGCGGCCTAGTTTGACCGTTTGGTCGGAGTTCGCGAGTGACTGACAGCCGGCTCTCATAGACGGCAGCTGGACAGCGGACCTCAGATAAGCTCTTACTGCTTGTTTTCCTCCGGTAAGTGAAATCTTTCAGATGCCGTTAGGAGCACCAGAGGACATCGTAGGACACAGAGGAACCTGATTTTTTTTTCAGGTTACCTGTTTCATGTACTACTGTCACGATATAGCAACCGTTTTATAAAATTAACTTTTTTTAATCATATTTGCTCCAATCTCGCTACTTAAGCTTTAAAGGGAAGGTCCATCTACACTCTTTTCAAATGGAAACGCTCTCTCAGCCTTTAGCATAAACAGTGACGTAGGTTTCCAAAGTAAGCTAATCAATGAGGTTATGAATAATGTGAACGCTAGCACTAGCTTAGTCAAAGTTAGCTGCGCTAAGTTTGGAAATTACTGAAAGCGTTAGTTTGGATTTTCTGAAGTGAGGTTGTATGTATACTCCCATGTTCTGCGAGGTCAAATTACTGTTTTTGTTAATGTAGTCTGGTGGCTTTGAAGAGAGTGATATAACAGCTTCAGTTCCCCGAAGAAAAGGGCTGTCTGACGACGAGGTAAAGACGCCGTGTGCGGGAGCATCAGAAAAACGTATTTTAGCCACCAAAAAAAAAATCAATAAAGCTGAAGTAGGCGAGATAGGTGCAAATATGATTTAGAAAAAGTTATTTTTAGAAAACGGTCCCTATATCATGACAGCAGTACATGAAAAAGGTAACCTGGTAACCTGAAAAAAATCACGTTCCTCTGTGTCCTACTGTGTCCTCCGGTGCTCCTAACGGCATCTGAAAGATTTCACTTACCGGAGGAAAACAGGTCTGCTGTCCAGCTGCAGTCTATGAGAGCCGGCTGTTAATCACTCGCAAACTCCGACCAAACGGTCAAACTAGGCAGCGCTGATCAAATATGAATCAATATTCTGTTACTGTAATGCCTATTTCTCGCCTCAAATGTTTTCAGAATCATCTTATAGTGTACTGTTTAGCTGTAAAATGAGAAAGTTTGTGACGCGGCCGCCATTGTAAAATCTGTGGAAGGAAGCCAAGTTCTGGTCACATGACCGGAGCACAGCTAATTGGAACACTCTCTCTCTCTGAAATGACCTGTGATTGGTCAAAGTCTGTCCTCACGGGCTAGATTTTCTAAAGCCTGAAAACAGAGCCATGAAGAGGAGCAGAAGTCTAGTGATCTCTCAGAACACTTGCATTACAATATGCTGAAAGATTATTATGGAATTTTTGCCCAATGATGCCAAAAATATACTTCCTACTGCCACTTTAAGTGTATGCTATATTTGGAATATCTTCACTGCTTTACCTTATCATCAGACAGACCTTTCCGACGGGGAACTGAAGCCGTTATATCGTGGTCTTCAAAGCCACCAGACCGGACTCCATTCACAAAAACAGTCATTTTACCTCGCAGAACACAGGAGTTGCTGGTCTACCGCAGCATCGATCGGTTAGTTAGTTTGTGTTATTGTGTGACTTTTGGATCCAAACTAACACACAGCAGTACATTAATTAGCTTCCGTGCCGGTACTCCTGTCTGCTTTTCCAAACTAGAAGCATGCCGACTGTCATCTAAGTTACTGTATCTAACGTTAATACACTGACTATAAGGATGTATATATACTGTATATGTTGCAGCGTCATCATGCAGAAACTTACGTCAGGTCACATAGGAAAAAGTTTTTAGAAGGGCTTGGGGAAATAGCATTTTGACGCTAAAATATACAAACTTTGACCAAAATTTGAATATACGGATTCGAATACATAAGGAACACCTGAGCTACAGAATGATACAAAAACCTCAAAAATAATGGACCCGACCTTTAATCAAGTGTGTCTTTGTTTTGTTCATATATATATATATATATATATATATATATATATATATATATATATATATTTTTTTTTTAATTGCATTCTTATCTAAACCATCTATACATGTGGTGATTCAACATCTTTATATAAAGTGTTTAAACGCTTTAACCACTAACTACAACCAGCTGTGACTAACAAATAAAAAAAGCAAATGAGAAAAATAAATGTTGTATCCACACACTTTGACCAGAGTGAAAAGAAGAATTGAGCCAGAATGAATGCAGTTCTACTGTATGATCATAGGAAATACATTTAACTAGTACGAGTTTCTTTATTCATCGGCTGTGAAAAAGTCAGCGATCAGAGGTCACATGAGGGAAAGTGGTATGAAATCACTGACACTCAAAGTTATTTTACTTGTATCACAGTAAGGACTTCAAGTAAAGATTATTTTCACTGTTGAGTAATCTGTCGATTATTTTCTTGATTAGTCGAGAAGTTGTTTGTTGTATTTAAAATATCAGAAAATGGTGAAAGCCCAAGATGACGTCCTCAAATGTCTTGTTTTGTCCACAACTCAAAGATATTCAGTTTACTGTCATAGAGGGGTAAAGAAACCAGAAAATAGTCACATTTAAGAAGCTGGAATCAGAGAATTTTGACTTTTTTTTCTTTAAAAATTACTCAAACCGATTAATCGATTTTCGAAATAGTTGGCGATTCATTTAATAGTTGACAACTAATCGATTAATTGTTGCAGCTCTAATCACAGTTGATGTTTTTGATGTTGACAGTTGGAGGAGCGCATCGACAGACTGTCCACTGAACTGGCACAACGGAAACCAACAATGCTGCTACATGCAGAGAGGATCCATCGTTTACAGACGGCCCTCCAGGCTTCAGGAGTTTCTTTTCTCCATCGTAGAACAGAAGAGATTGAAACGGATCACTCTGTGTTTACAACATGACAGGAAATAGTGCCTCACACACTGAAGTGATCACACCTGCTGATAGTTTGGACTGTTGTTCATTTGCTTGGATCACATTTCTTAAAGTAACACGAAGACTGACAATTTAATGAGAAAACTGTTGAAACCACCAGCTCATACATATTTTAGATTGAACATTTGAACTTCTACTCAGCTGGTGAGGAAAAAATGGATGTCTTAATATCCCCATATTGCTTTTTATTCCTGTTGAATATCATGTAAACTGTCTTAAAATGGCGCAAATCCAAAAGCATTGAGGCCAAGTTCCTTACAGCAGCTTTTTCTGCTATATCTACACCTACAATCTGTGAAAGCGTTGGATAGGGGACGTCCTTGTGACAGATGTTGCTAAATATTTTCCATATGTGTGCAGAAAGTCACTTTACTGTTTTCAGAGGAGCTGCCCTTGCGCAATAGGCTTTCAATTTATCCGTGAGTACCAGTGCCTCTAATGCATTCAGGGCTTTCAGACTAACAGAAAGGAGAGCTGCCTGTTGAGCTCGCAGACTACATAAAACAGATTTGACTAAATCTTTGATCTACAACAGGCAGAATGAGAGGACTTTATGCCATTTTACTCCTTTTCATCTTTGTCTGCTGCATCAGGGGTGAGTTACTGAACTAGTTTATTTACTGTCATTGTTAAGTTATTTTATGTTCATATTCTGTCTCATTGTGTTGTTGAATGTTCAAAGTCTTTTTGTTCTTTTGTAGATGTTGAGTTTTGGTTGTTGCAGTCAAGGTTGCCCTCTTTTTGGAGCTTTTTGTGGACATTATTAAAACTAATTTAAACATTATACATTTTGCACAATCATTTCACAGTTTAACAAAAAGCAAAGTTGGTTTTAGATTTTCTGCATCTTACTAAAATATGCATTAAGTTGACAAATAACATTCTGTACAAAATGTATATTCGTCTTCTAATTAACTTTTGTTGATCCTTTCATGACATTTTAGCTAAGAAGATGCGGTGGTGCACAGTGTCGGATCCTGAACAGAGGAAGTGTGCAGAACTCGCTAAAGCTCTGGTGGCGGTGCTGCCGCCAGCTGCTGTGGCAGCTTTCGCAAGACTCTCATGCATACGAGCATCCAGCACGACTGACTGCATCGACAGGATCAGGGTGAGCCATCCTTCACTTTTAATGTAATGTCATAACTTTAGCTCTGGTTGCAATCAAGCAAAAAAGCTGTGCAATGGACAAAGAAGTCACTGTTGCAACAATCATATAAATTTATGTTTGAGTGTGGTTTTCGATGTGAAATACAGGTTAAATTCATACATTAAACCATTTTTACTCAAAGAAAACTGCCATTGATTGATTAATTGAAAATGAATGCCTGAGTTGGAAAAGAGAATAGATGTATAGAAAACAGATTGATGTTGAAATGCTTTTAATCTAATACTCCTCTTTTCAGTGTTGTTGAGATGGGCAGATCAGTTCAGGGGTTATAAAGCTTTCTGCAACAATGAATAAGGTCAAACAGTTCTGGACTGATACTGGATTTTTGAGGCAGATATCGGTAGATAGATAGATAGATACTTTATTGATCCCGAAGGAAATTTAGGTATCTAGTAGCTTAAACAACAAGTCCCAACACCAATACACCTTAAAATAAGATACAATCGAATCGAATAGAATAAAGTGAAATAAAATAGAAATAAGATAACATAAGTACAGCAGTGAAGTGACTGTGTGCCAATAGTAGTGCAAATAGTGCAAGAGTACTGAATACTCTTGCACAGTACTGAATATAGCAGTGTATATGGAAGTTTTTCTTGGACTTTATTAGTTGTAATCCACAGAAGACAATTCACAAATATGTATCATGATCTGCAAATGTTTCACTATCCACAAATGTGTATTTTTGTATTTGTGTTATGTAAAGTCACATCCACAAAAATAAAGAGTGATTTGGAAATACGCATAACTTACTCTGTAAATACGTATTTTAAGATTTACATGTAAAGTGAAATATACGCATTTGTGGATCCTTTTTTACACGTGGAATGATATTTGCGCATTTGCAGATCTCTTCCTGTGCATTTGTGGGCCTCGTGACATTTGCAACTTCCCTCCTGTTTGTTTACGGAATTTTGTCCAACTCGTACCACACCAGATCTGTAGAAAATAGTTGTAATCCACAGAAGACAATTCACAAATATGTATCATGATCTGCAAATATTTCACTACCCACAAACGTATTTTTGTATTTGTGTTGTGTAAAGTCACATCCACAAAAATACAGGGCGATTTGCAAATAAGCATGACTTACTCTGTAAATACGTATTTCAAGGTTTACATGTAAAGTGATATATACGCATTTGTGGATCCTTTTTTACACGTGGAATGATATTTGCGCATTTGCAGATCTCTTCCTGTGCATTTGTGGGCCTCCTGACATTTGCAACTTCCCTCCTGTGTGTTTACGGAATTTTGTCCAACTCGTACCGCACCAGATCTGTAGAAAAAATCTGTAAGTAAGAGGTGCATTTACTAGCTCCACCAGAAGGTGGCGACATTCCCTTGTGAGGGAATATCATTCCACGTGTAAAAAAGGATCCACAAATGCGTATATTTCACTTTACATGTAAATCTTAAAATACGTATTTACAGAGTAAGTTATGCGTATTTGCAAATCGGTCTTTAACACATTTGTGGATATTGAAATATTGGCAGATCATGATACATATTTGTGAATTGTCTTCTGTGGATTACAACTAATAAAGTCCAAGAAAAACTTCCATAAGTGTACATTATAGTGTATGAGAGTTTTAAAAAATCAGATAATGATAAATCGGCCAATATTAATTTTTTAACATAAACTTTCTGATCAGGGTCCCTTATATTTGGTATTAAAGCATTGTGACAGCGGTATGTAGGCTACTGAGCATGCCATTTTAACGTTGAAACTTGTCAGTGCTCCCTGATGGACAACCATGTAATGGGAGTGGAGATGAGCTGCTTCTAAATTACCTCAAACACAGCTTTGGCATGTTTTCACTGCAATTTCTTGTTTCTTATCAGCCACCATGTACACCGATATCCAGCATATTTGTTGGTTTGGCTCTATTCTTGATGATAACCTGTTTACAGAGGTTGGTATGTGGGATGGGAGAAAATATCAAAAGCAGGAAGAAGCCATTGACGGTCAATGTTTTTCTTCAAGGAACAGTGTGTAACAATTAGGGGGATCTATTGGCAGAAATGGAATATAATATTAATAACTATGTTTTCTTAAGTGATGTCTCAGAAAATGTCTCAGAGAGCTGAAAACCCCTCCTTGATCAACTATAGTATCTTTGAGATACCACTTGTACTATTAAGACTCACTGTGTTAATTCTTTGTTTCAGGCAAATCGTGCTGATATAGTGACGTTAGATGCAGGAGAAGTTTATTCTGCTGTAAAGCAGTTTGGCCTCGTTGTCATAGCCAAGGAGATATACAGTGATGGTAGGTTTACTTCAGATTTCTGAGACACTCCAGCATGTCTCTGTAGCTCAAGTATGTGAGTCAGTAAACCTGTCTGTGTATCTGTTTGAGTCCTGCAGGAGGCTGTATACTGTCTGTAGCTGTGGTGAGAAACAGCAGTTTGGACATTCGGTCCCTGCAGGGCTTCAGGAGCTGTCACAGTGGGGTTCGATGGACGGCTGGATGGAGTCTCCCACTCGGCTTCCTGCTGTCCCGCAACTACCTGAGCTGGTCGAAGGAGCAGCCGCTCAGTCAGGGTGATGAGATTACACTCTGCTGCCAGTGAAAACAGTGCACTGTGGAAGTTTCTTCTTTCTGTTTTCTATTTAGGCATTTCTGCTCCTCTGGTTTTATGGTCCCCCTGACTTGTTTTTCTCCTCTGGAGCAGACGTCAGTGCCTTTTTCAGTGCCAGCTGTGTTCCCGGAGCTGCTGCCATGGCGCCACCTCTGTGCTCTCTGTGCCAAGGACAGAAGTCCTACATTCGCCAGAAGAATTACCACTGCGAAACGTCCCACAGTGAGCCCTTCTACAACAACCAGGGGGCCCTCAGGTCAGTCTCAACAAAGAATCAATAAACTATGCACATATTTCAAACATGTACATGTAGACTGTCAGAAGACATATCTATATTCTATGTCAGCATAGAAGTGAATTTCCTGTATTGCCTATTTTGCTCTGTCACAGATGTCTCAGGAGTGGAGCAGGAGATGTTGCATTTGTGGACCATTTAGCTCTTGAGAGTATTGAAGGTAAGCCGTCTCCTAATACAGGGGTTTTCAAAGTCAAAGACTGTGGGCCTCCCCTCAGACAAAGCTTGGAAAAAGGCTCCCCCTCACCCCCCCCCCCCCCTTAGTTTACTTGCTTAGTTTCGCTCAATTCCTGGATACCTATGGGATCATGATTATGTTATTTGATCCCATAGAGACTCAGCAATTGAGCCAAGATAGCTTATAATTGCTGTTTGACATAACTTCAGACTACACCAAATAGATAAAGGTCTGTCCTAAGACATTTATTAGTTACTAACTCTTGGAAAGCAGGAAAAACATTAAAATTCTCCAAAACTCCTGTTTCTCTGATATCTCTATAACCAAATCACACACATTTAGGCTATGTGATCTTCTTTTGCTAACTAATGTAACAACTAATATAATATATTTTCACTTCCATTCACTGAGCCCCATGGGGAGGCCCGCCTCCCACTTTGAAAACCTTGGTTCTAATAGACTTATATAGTATCTTACTAATCATTTATTCTGTTACAATTAAAGATCTTTTCTGAGGCGACTTGGTGGCTGAAAGGTTTAAGATTTTGACCATGTCATTGCAACGTCCCCAGTTTGAGTCCAGACATGGATTTTGCTTGCAAATCCCTCTCATCTCTCTCCTTTTATTTCCTACTACAGTGTATGTACATCCACATATTTGTGTTTAGGAGGAAAATAAACACACAAAAAGGATTTTAAATAAGTTTGAGGCTGATCTTTATCATATTAATCGTCACAATAACCAATGAACTACCAGCTATGATAGGATGACTACACAGTTTACCACCAACCTGAGTCAGCATTAACACCTGAACACCACCTGCTGCTATTGAGAGTTTGAACTGATGGCTTGGCACATGGTAGAAGTTTCAGTTGGTTGCAATCTGCAACCTCACGACTAGATGCTGCCAGATCCTACACACTAGACCTTTACTACACAACATCCTGCTCACTTACAGAATCAAACTGGACAAACTCCTTTTTTTATGGATTAACATCTGCTTTCTTTTCATATTCTGTCTGTTCTTTCAGATAGTGATAGAGATGAGTTCAGGCTGCTGTGCACAGACGGCTCACAAGCTCCTCTCAACCAATACAGAAACTGTAATCTGGGACGTGGTCCAGGAGGCGGCATGGTCACCAGATTTAACTTTCGCAAGATTACTCGCAAATTTCTAGTGACAGTGCAGGTAAATTTGTTGTTCAATTGTTTTCTTTTCCGAATTTTGCCCATAAATATCACACACTTTGTTTCAAGGCGACATGTCTGTATAGAAGATTCTTAAAGGATTATTATTATTTATTGTTGTTTAGATGCTGTTTGGCCAACGAGGAAGAGAGAGGCAGCGCTTCCAACTCTTCAACTCATCTTCTTTTGGAGAAAACGACCTTCTCTTCAAAGATGTGACTGATAAACTAGCTGTTTTGCCAGATGACATGGATGTCAGTCAGGTGTTGGGGCTGGATTATGTGGCACTCCTCAAAGGTCTTGGACATGAAGGTGCTTATCCACACTGTTCATTTTTTATATTCAAAACAGACTGGCTGTGATTTTATGACCTAGTTGAGCCTGTATGTGTGCAGGAAGTTCACTGGAGGACAGTGTGGTGCGATGGTGCTGCATTAGCCATGCAGAGCAGAAGAAATGTGAGCAGTGGGCTCTCAGCATAAAGTCAGACCCGCTGGTGTGTGTCAGAGCGGTCTCAATGCGCGACTGTATCGAGAAAATTAAGGTAAGTCATTCAAGTAAGATAAATCACAGGATTTGGGGATATAAAGTTTTATCACACTTAAAAAACAACTTTAATTCAAGCTGCAACCACCTGTGTGCTCTCCCTGCAGAGGGACGAGGTGGACGCAGTCTCGCTGGATGCAACTCACTCTTTCATCGCAGGGAAATGTGGTCTTGTCCCCGTAGTTACAGAATATTATGGTAAAACTGTTTACATTCTCAAATCTACTCACAGCATTTTCTACTGTATATTGTTGACTAATGGTCTTTGAAACTAAAATTATCATTATGAACGTAAACATATTTTGTCAGGGCATTTGATTTATTTATTGCTGACGAGATGTAATGAGAATTTCAACAAATGTAACAAAAAATTTATTTGAACCGCACTACCTACCCTACCTTTAATAGTCCTGAAACAATTAGTCGCTTCATCTAATATGAGATTGACAGAAGTTGTTTTTCAAACAAGTTAGCAAAAATTTGCTGGTTTCAGCTGCTCAGATATAAAGATAAAAATGTATTATTATTATTATTATTATTATTATTATTAATAATAATAATAATAATAATAATAATAATAATAATAATATATTTTAAAAAATGAAACTACATCATTTAAAGGTACTATATGTAACAATTTGCTTTGTATTGCCATTGTGTGAACAGATTGTAATGTAACCTAAAAACTGAGACCTTCCAAGACTTTCTCGGTTACCTATAAGAGCCTGTAGACTGATTTCTATGTAAAGGACTCGGGATGGTTTTGCATCGTAACGTTAGCTGATGAAGTAATTTGCAAATGGCAAGCTAGTTATTATCATGGAGATTGGACATTACACATAGTAAAGGTGATATATGATTGTAATGTAATGTCACGTCACTCTTTTGGCCAATGCCCAGGATGATCGCTCGAGCCTTCGGAGTGCGAGCAACAGGATGCTGACTGCAGTTCACTTAATGGCCACCGGTGTCATTAATAACAAGGATTTTCTGAAAGTTACATATAGTACCTTTAAAATAAATGATGGACATAATTATTCAAGATCCAATTTTCCTTTATATTTAAATTCTTTATATTTTAATTAAGATAATTCCAATCTTCAATCAGGTATTTCTGAAATTTCTGTCTGCAGCACTTGATACTGCAATTAACTACAATTTTATACATGAAGTTTTTCAATTTTTTGACATTTTATAAACTAAATTATTATTAGATTAGCTGCAGACGTTGATTAAAAACATTGATCTGTTCTCACTGTGTTCTCTGACTCTCAGGAGAAAAATGTGTGCCTGCTGAGGGATCAACCCACATAGAGACAGACGGT
This sequence comes from Sebastolobus alascanus, assembly GCA_916701645.2. Taxonomy (NCBI): domain Eukaryota; kingdom Metazoa; phylum Chordata; class Actinopteri; order Perciformes; family Sebastidae; genus Sebastolobus; species Sebastolobus alascanus. Next base: position 65,294 of record CAKAOJ020000597.1, on the reverse strand, counting down.
ATGACGGCAGAGTAAACAAACAACTGGCAATAATCTCAGTAGCTGATGTGATTGTTGTCTTTACATTAACAAACCGCCACCGTCTCTCTCCTCAGTGTTGCCCTCAGTGGTGGGTGTGGCGGTGGCAAAGCGCTCCAGCAGAAACATATTCATCGGGAACCTCGGAGGTCGGCGCTCCTGTCAAGGCCACATGTACAGCCCGGCGGGCTGGCTGCTGCCACACAGACACACGTTAAGCCTGGAGCACAACAGCAGCTCCGCCTGCGATCCAAACCAAGGTACCGTTTCCAATCATTCAGTCTGAGTCCTGCAAAAAACACTTTACTGAACCAGAACTTTTTAGTTACACTGGCAGTCCTCTTCATGTTATATCTCTTCTCTGTGTGCTGTGACCTCTTGACCTTTACACTTTCTGCTGTTGGTATTTTAAACGTATTATCCTCACACACAATGTGCAGTTTGCCACTTTGTGTTTCCTCAGTGTACAACGACGTGTTTTGGAAAGGCTGTCTTCCTGGCTCTCAGGGGAATCTGTGTAAAGTGTGTCTGGGAGGCACAGGGGAGGCCGCCACCAAACGCTGCGCTGACAACCACAATGAGCGTTACTATGGCAACATGGGGGCATTAAGGTATGCGCAGTGGCTTACCTGAACCTGAACCAGAGCTTTCTGTTCATCTGTGATTGCTGGTGTGGAGCATTGAAAGAGTTTTAATGAAACTCGCTTATCTTTTATGGTATCCAGCCATTAAGATAGTTTTAGTTTTATTTCTCCTGGTTTTTATCTTTCAGTTTCGCCACCAACCCAATACAATTGATTTGTTTACAGACCAATATCTGAAACCATGGGCAAATAAAATCACAACTGAGAAAATGCCTTTATGTAACTTGGCTGAACTGACCCTTTAATCCTTTACTCATCGTTCACAGGTGTCTGGTTGGAGATCCCAGTGGGAAAAGCTACGGTGAGGTGGCCTTCCTCGAGCAACACAACCTTCTTGCCAACATCCTCAGTGAGATATTCAAGATGAAGTTTTGACACACACAAACACACTGACATGTACCGTTTATTATGTTACATTATGCCTTTGTTTTGTTGTACCTGTTGTAGGTTTGAGTTCCACCGGTTGGGCCAATGGGTGGACGTCATCAGACTATGAGCTGCTGTGTGGTGATGGTCGTCGGGCGCCGTTGTCAGAGTGGGAGAGCTGTAACCTCGGAGTCATCCCACCGAACACAATCATGACGCGGCCGGTGCTCACGTCGCGAGTGTACGATTTCCTCATGAAGTCACGGGTCAGATTATGTGAACAGATTTTTTTTATTAAATGGGAGTGTTTTAAATCAGGTTTTCCCTCCTACACCCTATGTAGACTATATAGACTCTGCTGCCTCTTCAAGTTGTCAAGAGTAGCGTTTGTTTCAAGTTCTCTCACTCTGTAACAGCCTTACAATTTATTTTCCTCCTGAGTTAATTAGTCTTGATTTAAATCAGAAACTATCTGATCAGAGACGAAGTACACAAGTGCAAATCTGACCAGACATTTGATTCCAGCTTTTGTTTGTACTGATGGAAATTAGAACAATTATGATCTTTGGCATTGCAGAAAGGAAAAGTGGAGAGTTTAGGTGCACATTTTCTAATTTTTTAATCTTGCAGGAAACTTTGGCCGCCAACCCAAATGCAGAGTTCAAGCTCTTTGAGTCTCAGCAATACGGAGAAAGTGATCTTCTGTTCAAAGATGCAACTCAGTGTTTTGTCCACACGAGCCACCTGGACTACCGCTCCATCCTTGGAGAGGAGTTTTACCGTCACGCAGAAACTGCCTTCAACTGCACACACTCTGGTACAACAGTAAACAAATACACCGGCTTGATTGTCAAACATATAATCAAACTATCCCCAAACACGTGTTGACAATGCTAATGTTTACATGTATTTTCCTTACAACAGATATCTTGGAGTTTTGTAATCAGGACGTGTGCAGCATATTCTGATGGACACAGAAGGAAGCGTTAACTTCAACCCTCCATCCACAAACTTGTTTCATCCATATATGATGACTGCAAACCATCACTGGTATCATCCTGTTTACAGATTAAAGTCAAAACTCTGCTACCTGACTGAAGTGATGAACCTTTCAAGAACTATAACTTCCTCAGTCATTACTTTTAATAAATGTCTTTCAAAAATACAAAACACATTTGCTTTGTATTTTTAGGCCTGAAAACAAATTCCTGCCACCGCAAAGTGCAAACATAAAGCCTTACACAAAGTTGAGATGACATGCGCAGTGTTGATACCAAAAGACATGACTACACTTATAAATATATGCGTGTAAAATCAATGTGTGTTAAATATGAACATGTAACCATGTGTTACATTTTTATGTGCCCCAATTATATCACTGTACGGTATTTGTTAATACATATCAAAATGAGTGTGAGACTGGGAACCATAGGATATATGGGGATGTCATATTAAAGCAATGCTTATTACTGTTATTCATTAGTCTTACAGCAGCTCTGAAATAAATGGCCTCTACCCTTGAAGGTATACATTTTTACACATACTTTATTAAGGACCTCCATACTTGTTTACAGAGATTGAATCCTCTGCTGTTTCTGTGCCTTCTCTCTCCAGGTTTCACAAGACACGGGAAACCTCTGTTGGTCTGGAGAAGCGGCATCATTTATTTCTGCACAAACGTCCACTGCACATTCACTAGATATTCTCAGAGCTAAACTAACTCTTCTGCAGTGTGTAGTGTGCGCGCGTGCAAGTGGAGCCGAGCGGGTGAGAACGAGCGCGGTGTGCAAGCAGGCAGGAGCAGACAGCAGGAGCAGGCTGGAGCAGAGCACAGACTCGGAGTCTCAGACTCCAGCCCTGGAGACAAAAGTTACGGTCTGTGTTGGCAGATCTCATCTCACACCATACTGCTGTGTCTTGGCTTTTGGTTGCTTTTCTTTGTTTTTACAGCACGACACCCATGCAGCACATTTTCACACATCCACTCCCTACACCACTGACTCTTCAGATTCCTCCCATACATTCTTTTGACTTATTTTACATACGTTTAAATATGGTTAATAAATAACTTTATTTGTTAAGTTTACCCATGTCTCTCCCGTTTTTGTCACAGTTCTAGAGCTGAGCTGGGAAAAAACATTTCCAATCTCTTCACAGGAAGAAAACTTACTACAGCTGAATACCGCTAGAACTACTGCATTGTACTTTGTTTTGTATAAATTATTTAACACAATGTATGTAATGCAGTTAAGTCGTGCAATGGTGTTCATTCATCTTTTTCTATATTACCTGTGTCTGTGTTCACTGTTATAAGTAAAGGTAATAACTTTTATAAATTGAAGATATTGATTAATTTGGGCTACAATTTGTCATCAAGAATAAAATGGATTTTATATGGCTGCAAAGTAAAAATAAATAAATATAAACACAGTGATGATAAAAGAAATTCATTAATTTCTTCTGAAAAAAAAGTAAATTTTGGCAAGTAAAACTGAACATCATGGCAATCTTTATCTTTTAAAAAAACGAGTAAAGAAAACGATTACATTAAAGGGACTATATGTAACTTATTACGCGTATAAATCATACTGGGTCGGTGTCCCATGCGCGCTCGCGTGTGGGTACGCGAGCGTGCAGACTCCAACACAAACTACACGGAAAGACCAAAACTGCGAAGTTATATCTAGTGAAGACCGTCTTGCAAAATAATGTTGGCTCTTCCTGCTTCGCCCTACCCAGCCGCGGTCGGAGGACGCGGAGGAGACCGTAACTTTTGTCTCCAGGGCTGGAGTCTGAGACTCCGAGTCTGTGTTCTGCTCCAGCCTGCTCCTGCTGTCTGCTCCTGCCTGCTTGCACACCGCGCTCGTTCTCACCCGCTCGGCTCCACTTGCACGCGCGCACACTACACACTGCAGAAGAGTTAGTTTAGCTCTGAGAATATCTAGTGAATGTGCAGTGGACGTTTGTGCAGAAATAAATGATGCCGCTTCTCCAGACCAACAGAGGTTTCCCGTGTCTTGTGAAGTGACGGGGCTCCGCAGCGATTTACGTTATCGTGGTCCGACCGGGTCGGGAGGCTGAAGCAGGAAAAGCCAACACTAGGATCAGCATCGATTCATGGAGAGACCCTCGTCTGGTCAGCTAACATTACTGCCAAGCAGGTGAAATATAGAGTGATATTGTGTTTTAGCTGACGTGTGTCGCCCCACTGTTTAGACCGGTGCTCGTTCATGTCTATGTAGAGTGAGCACAAGCACGAGCGCGAGCAACAGGACACTGACTTTCGTTGACATTGCGGCCACAGGTGTCGCTGTTAACAAGCAATTTCTGATTCTTACATATAGTCCCTTTAACAGTATGTAAATACAAAAACTGCTCATACCAGGGGTATATCTACAAAGTAATATATATAAATATATATATATATTATATATATATATATTCCGAATTCAATTCATTCTGATAAACAGTCTGCTGCTCAGCGCGTTCCCTTTATTTACTTTTTCTCTTCCGGTATACCCATAATACCTTTCAACATTCTAACAGTGGCATGTTAACCATGGACATGACATCCCCTCTTTCCTTGGAATTAAAATCTTAGTTACAGAAAATAAAATTTAGGATTATATTAAGATAAATTTAGCTGCCACACCTTAAATCATATTTCAACAATATCTATTTTGCTCTTTTCTGAAGTTATCCCTTACAAAACATATTTTCCTTTTAAAGAAATCATCAATCACTACAGTATCTTCAAAAACCTGAACTGTAACAAGTTCTTAAACATAGTTCTATAACCTTCACCGGTTGGAAATCACAAACAGTGTGAAATTCATTTTTCTTTTTTTTCAGAATCAGGGACAATATGAAACTCTTTCCATTATCAAACTCTTGAACAAAGGGGTTTTATTTACGTACATAATAAGACAATCTACTGGGTGTTCGCCTGACTCTTTGCGGCCTAGTGGGCATCTCGGTGTGCGTGTGTGTGTCATAGTCATTTTCTGCGCGTGGAATCTGAGCAACTACGGTGTGTGTATCTTCCTCTATCACTTTATTCATTTCTGTGTTCTCAGCCCTTTATTTCCTCCTCTTCACGAAATGTCCCTTGTCCCAGTTCACCTCCTTCATATTTCTTAACAAAGGTGGTGTTTCTCGCATACCGTGCTCCTGTTGGTGATTCCACTACGACCTTGTTTCCTGTCCTGCTAATGATTTTGTGTGGAGTCGTGTTGAACGTTGTGGAGAACTTGTCGGTTTTGTCTTGCCTCAAGAGTACAGTGTCACCGACACTGACTTCTGACTGCTGCACTCCTCTGCGTGTGTCTGCATATTGTTTACTCTTAGCCTTTTGCTCTGTATCACGATCACATACTTCCTGATCAGTGTGCATCTCAATGAGTTCTGGCAACTTTCCTCTTATCTTTCTGTTGAACAGCAATTCAGCAGGGCATTTACCTGTTGTTGCAGGGTTGATGCTTCTGTAAACAGTCACATACTTCCTCAGTTTTTTTTTCCAATCCAGTCCCTCTGATTGAGCAATCCTAATTCTCTTCATCAGTGATGCATTCTGGCGCTCAACTTTTCCGTTGGCCTGAGCAAATTTTGGTGTGGTTTTGATGTGAGTGATCCCACTTTCCTCACAGTATCGACTGAACTGTTCGGATCTGAACTGAGGTACATTTTCAGATTTGCATGTGACCGGCAGTCCATGTCTGTTGAAGATTGGCTCAAGACGGTCTATAATCTGTTTTGTCGTGGTGGTGGTCATGATGTCATATTCATAGTACCCAGGGTACTATGCTAGCCATTTGGGTGCCCTAGGCGTTATAGCTTTGTGCCCCCCCCCCCCCCCCCAAAAAAAACATAGAAAAAATTAAATAAATAAAAACAACAAATATTTGTATTTGTAAGAAAAAAGAACTGTTCAATTAGTCACACACAACGCTTTGGCAATACAGGGAACGTCAGGAGCAAGTGGCAGCTGTCTCGCTGAACGGCAGCGTTATTCACACGTTGGGTGGTCACACCAGCTGCATTTCTGCTGCTGCTGCCAGCCCTTTCTGTCAAGTTTGCCTTACATAATGGCCATTTCATTTCATTATAAATATCATTATTGTTATTTATTTTAGACAGAAAAAGGTTAATAAACATGTGGTAATTTGTAAATAATAATAATAATCCATCATTAAAACCCCATACTATATTCATTCATGGAGCTCTGCAAGTCACTGTATGTTCTACAACACTGTCCTGCAAATATTGCAGAATAAAAGCCTTGTGTTAACAAATGAAGGAATTCTGTCCACAGAAAAAAAAAATGCTTGAGGGCTTTTATTTTGAAATGAAAGCAGGAAGTGTTGATTTAAAACTAAATATTTACTTTTTCATGCCCGTAACATTTTCTACAGATATAGACATGAAACTGTAGTAATGTTGCTGGTATGATGTCAATATACAGTCAATAGATCACTTTCACTGTCTGTAACATATTCTACAGATGTCTAAACATTGAAACTGTAGTAATGTTGATGGTATGATGTCAATATACTGTCAAACGATCACTTTCACTGTCTTTTGTTGCTGTGAACCGCACTGCTCGCGTCAAAAATAGCGAGACCTCGAATCTCTAGAAGAGACGCAGCTGACAAGCAGCCGAGCTGCGCGAACCTCATAACACGGACGCCGAAATAAAAAACAACTGGTAACGCAGCCGCCAAACGCTGCTCACGCGGGCGGTGTGAACAAGCCGGCTTGAGTTTGTCAGGTGCAATTGAACAAACCACAGGATGATGGAGGAGGGGCGCACCATAATACATTTTATTATTTCGAGCAAATACGTATATCTTTGTATTGCCTATAATGATGATGCCAATTTTAGTTGTGCACTTGTGCTTCATCTTAAATTTATAATTCACCATTATGATAATTATGAAGATGATCATAATTGTGGTACCCCTCCGGCACTTGGTGGCCTATGCACAGCGCGTGATGCCCTGATAGTACCGGCTGAAGTAATCCACTACCACTAGAATGGAATGACCTGAAGGGAAGGGTCCCAGTATCACAACGGCGACTTCCCGCCAGGGTCCCTCAGGTAGCAGTGTGGGTCTCAGCGGCTAGGGTGGGTCAGGTCTAGCCACTATTTGACATCCGTGGCAAGCTTTACAATGTCTCTCAGCTGCTCTGTCCATGCCAGGCCACCACACTTTTGTCCTGAGATGCTGCTTCGTTCCCACTATACCCAAGTGTCCCTCATGGGCTAGTGCAAGTGCCCGTGTTCGTAGAACCTGTGGCAACACTATACGTGTACCTCTCAGAACAAGATATCCTATTGTGCATAGCTCATTTGCGATGATTGCATACTGCTTGCACTTCTCAAAATGTCCGGTTGCTATGGCTTTGTGTGCCTCTCGTAGCTCTCTGGATCAGTGGCTGATGCTTCTTCCACTTCTCTGGTGGTGAGTGCTTTCAGCGTTGCATTCACTGCCACAAATCTCACATACTCTTCAGCCTCATGCTCGTGTTCAACTTGTTTCACTGTGTCTGTCAGGAGTCGTGACAGTGGATCAGCAATGTTGTTTTTCCCTGCTATGTGGACTACTTTGAATTCATATGGCTGTAGCCTAAGAAACCACCGCTCTATCCGTGCGCATGGTTTAGAGTGGGGACCATAGATCACTTCCAATGGTTTATGATCTGTGACTAGGTCAAACTGTCTCCCAGAGAGGTATGGATGTAGTCTCTCGCAGGCCCAAACTAGACCTAGCGCTTCTTTCTCTGTCTGAGAGTATTTCCGCTCACAGTCAGTCAGGCTACGGCTCACATAGCATTTAGGAACTTTAATCCCTTTTTGGTTTTGCACTACGACTGCGCCTAACCCCACAGGACTTGCATTCACTATTACTTGTGTTGGCGCCTCTTTGTCAAAATAGGCAAGGGTGCAAGCTCTAGCTAGCTCCGCCTTAAGGGCACTGAAAGCTTGCTTCTGTTCTGGCCCAAACCTGAAAGGCGTGTCCTTCCTTATCAGGCGTCTCAGTGGTTCTGACAGGGTTGCAAACTTTGGGATAAATCTTCTGCTGTATCCAACAAGCCCCAGGAAACTCTGCACCTCTGTGGCGTTCTCTGGCTCCCGTGCTTCTGTCACAGCTCGCACTCTCTCCTCTGTCCGCCCGATACCCTTCTCCGACAACAGAATTCCCATGAAAACCAGTCTATCCATGTTGAATTGGCACTTTTCTGGATTCAGTGTTAGTCCTGCCTCTCTGAGCCAGGCTATGACTGCGTGTAGTCGTCTGTCATGTGTCTGTTGGTCAAGTGCGTGTATGATCACGTCATCAGAGATGTTCTCAACGCCTTCAATTCCGGCTAGGGCATTGGCTATCTCGTGCTGATATTGTTCACTGGCAGATGATACACTAAAGAGCAGCCTCTTGTATCTGTACACCCGTTCTGCACTGCGAATGTGGTCTCGTGAATCAATCAGCATTCTCATATTCACTCCCCCCACACAGAAGGTAAGTCTCTCTGGCATGTTGTTATTAATGGCAAATGCAAAGTCATCATGTGCATCAACATTGTTTACATTCTGTTTTGTTTTCAAACCTTTTCTGCGGCACATTTTTCCATAATTGTCTTTTCCTTGGAACTTGTGGCTTGTCTGTCCGCGTGCTGGACATTTCGGATCTCGGCCAAGATGATCAGTATTCCCACATCTGTAGCACTTTCCATCATTTTTATTTTCTCTGTTTGGTTTTCCTTTTGCATTCACATTTCCGTACTTTCCCTTCTTTCCTTTTTGAGCGACTCAGTTCACTGTCTCGGTTGTCGCTTTCGCAGACGTGCATGAACTGCTTTCCATTTGCTCCTCGATGCTCTCACAGCAAGAAGCTATCTCCAGTGCACGTGCTAGCGTCAGTACGTGACCCTCTTCTAAAAGTTTTCTGCTAATATATTCAGATGTCTCTTTACTCAAAATTGCATCTCTGATCTGATTGTCAGAATCTCCTCCATAATCACAGTCTCTTACAGCTTGTCGCAGGCGTGTTGCAAACTGCTGCACTGTCTCACCTGGCTTCTGTTGCAATTTTTGAAATGCGTGTCTTGCTAATGCTGTGTTGACTTGCGGCACGAAGTATTCGTTCAGAGCGTCGACTGCCTCCTGGTAGTCTGTTGGCTCACCCGTGTGCGGTAGTGTTGAGAAAATATCTTGTACGTCTGGTCCAGCTAGATCACGGGTATTCAACTAAAATTTAAAGAGGTCCAGTTAGAGGAAATTTCTTGAAGCAAAGGTCCGGAAGATCATAATGTCTAACTATTTAGTGTGATATATATTTAAGTAGCCTAGTAGTTGTATCAACATCTGCATGTAATCAATACCTGACTGTCAAATCAAATGAATTCAGTATGATTCAAAAACTTTTTGACAATATTTATTGTCACGTAACATGGAACTGAACATATATGTATGACTGCAGATATGTATAATATTCTCATTAACTAAATAAAAGTAGGGCTGCATTTCAAAATAACAGAAAATAAATAAAATGTGAAAATTGTGCATGTTCAAATAAAGTGCTTAAAGCTGCAGTATGCGATGTTGAAGCAAATATGATTTAAAAAAGTTATTTTTAGAAAATGGCCGCTATATCGTGACAGTAGTACATGAAACAGGTAACCTGAAGAAAATCATGTTCCTCTGTGTCCTACTGTGTCCTCCGGCGCTCCTAACGGCATCTGAAGGATTTCACTTACCGGAGGAAAACAAGGTCCTATGTCCAGCTGCAGTCTATGAGAGCCAGCTGTCAATCACCCGCGAACTCTGACCAAACGGTCAAACTAGGCAGCGCTGATCAAATATGAATCAATATTCTGTTACTGTAATGCCTATTTCTCTCCTCAAATGTTTTCAGAATCATCTTGTAGTGTACTGTTTAGCTGTAAAATGTAAAATCTGTTGAAGGAAGCCAAGTTCTGGTCACATGACAAGAGCACAGCCAATAGGAACGCTCTCTCTCTCTGAAATGACCTGTGACCTCTGACCTCTGCTAGATTTTTCTAAAGCCTGAAAACAGAGCCATGATGAGGAGCAGAAGTCTAGTTTTCTCTCAGACCACTTGAATTACAATATGCTGAAAGGTTATTATGGAATTTTTGCGAAATTATGCCAAAAAATTGTTGCCCACTGCCACTTTAACTTCAGAAAAATAAAATGAATGGAGGAAAAGCTTGAATATCCCCTTTTCTGTTTCACATCTTGACTCAACAGTCTCAACCAATTTTACAGATAATAAATCTCAACACATCTTAACAATTGAACAGTTTTAGAGTATCACTTTCTTCCCCTCTTATATCCCACTCCCCCACTTTTTTGCTCAGTGAGAGAATTGAGCTCTAGCTTGTCCTGCCAGGATTTTAAACCTGGGCTTGAATGGAGTCAGGGCCATTCCCATACACATGTGGAGCTGCTCATTGGTGAGCCTGGAACGATATTTAGTTTTGATTATGTTCATGGTGGAGAAAGCTGCCTCGCAATTGTATCCTTTCTCTCTCCCTATCATAGCAGGGGCTCCATCGGTGGTTATTGAAACTACTTGTTTTGGCTCTATTCCTCTCTTTGTTAACATCTCCTTAATGGCCAGGTAGATGTCTTCTCCTCTTGTACTGGTCTGGAGGGGAGTAACACCTAACAGCTCTTCACAGAATGCTTTTTGTGTTGAAAAACCTGACAAACACTAACAGCTGAGCATTGTCACACATGTCAGTGGACTCATCCACAGCTAAGCCTACACATGGTGCCTTATGCATGGCTTCATCTAGCTGGGTTATCACGTCCTGAGTTAATATTTCACTTTTCTTTGTGGCAGATGATGCTGACATGGGTATTTGCTTTATTTTTTCACAAAGCTCTTGTTTTTGTTTTCTCTCGAGTAGTGTTTCAGCTACTGCACTCATGCATTCGTCTCACTCGCCTTTTTCTCAACTTTCTCCGTCTCACTCGTCTGCATCTCTCCCTTTCTCCGTCTCACTCGCCTTTTTCTCAACTTTCTCCGTCTAACTCGTCTGTATCTATCCCTTTCTCCGTCTCACTCGTCTTTTTCTCAACCTTCTCTGGCGCAGTCGTCTGTATCTCTCCCTTTCTCCGTCTCACTCGTCTTTTTCTCAACTTTCTCCGGCGCATCGTCTGTAACTCTCCCTTTCTCCGGCTCAGTCGTCTGTTTCTCTCCCTTTGTTTTTTCTATGTATCGCTATCTTTCTTTTTCTTTCTACCGTCTTTTCATTTGTAACTTGCCTCCAACTCTCTCATCTGTCTGCAATGTAGAGTCGCAATGTTTACCGCCTGGAATGCACAGACTTGATTGGCTGAGTGGTATCACGTGGGATGGCTTAACTCGCATGCAATTGGTCTCTGCGTTTCCTCATCCACCAAACCTTTACCGTAAAGACTACAAAAGCTGCGCTGGTTAAAATAGAAGCGCCCCGTCAGGTTTTAAATCAATACCCTCTGTTTTGGCTGTAGGTCCGGGTCCGTATGGGACGGCTTCTGGGTCCGGACCCGGACCGCGGTCCGCCTGTTAGTGACCTATGAGCTAGATGCAGTAGTAGTGGACGTCTCCTTTGCGTTGTAGCTACTGGTGAATCTTCGGTTATAATGAGCCCTTTACCGTCAGCATACAGCTCAAACGACGTTAGCCACCTCTTCCATCTGGAACCTAGCGTAGCTGGCTCCGTGCAACATGCAAAGTTCTGAATTCCGGATTTCTCCATACTAACTAACTAAACTTACACGTTTAACTAGCTAAATCAAATTCATCCTCATTGCCAATGTTATATCTCTGCCTTACTCCTGAATTAAGCAGAGATTTCCGAATTCAATCTGATAAACAGGGACGACACGTTTGCTGCTCAGCGCATTCTCTTTATTTACTTTTTCTCTTCCGGTATACCCATAATACCTTTCAACATTCTAACAGTGGCATGTTAACCATGCAGTGTGTTCCAATCCGCGTACATCTGTACTTACACTTACTATTTTGAGTGCATAAGTGCATTCACACTGTGAAGTACGGCAAAATGCAGTGCACTGTAAGTACCCGGATGTTGTACCTAAAACGGTCAAATCGTTGAGTGTGGAACGCTGGACACTTCTCACCCTCAACGGTCGTCATCTTGGCTACGTGGCGGAAGGGGCGGGGCCACGACCACCATTCAAACGTGAAAATGGCGGCAGATGATGCAGGAGCTGTTGCGGAGCTGAACAACGTACCTTATAGAGGGATCGACGGTGGACGACGCAAGATGGCGGCAGAGTCGCACGCTCTTTGAAAACGTCTCCTTAACTGGACTCCAATTACAAATCTACTACCTAACAGAAGCCAAAAATTACATTGAACTGGTAAATCAGACTTTTAATTTAAGAAACCTTATACTCTTAAGTAAAAATTGTGTGACTAAGTTTACTAAAATTCGATAACATAAATTACGGCTAGTGAGCTAGCTTGGTGATTTTTTTTCAAGCTAGCAAATGCTGCCAACAAAACGTTTTTGGGAAAAGATGAGTGGCCAAGGAAAAAATGGAGAAAACAAACGGAAGGAGACCCGCCCGAACACACCGAGAGACAAAGCTGGTGAGCACAATTATGCTGAGGTGAACAAAGTTTGTGCACTGGAGACCGAGGCGGAGTTCTTGCCTCTGCCTGACACTCCTCTCAAAAGCCCGGCAGCCAAGAAAGCGAACAGCGGGAAACCGGAGCCCTCACTGTATGACCTGCAGATGACCATTCTGAAAACGGTAAATGACAGAGCTGACGAGTTGGCACATATTATCAATAGCAACTCAGCAGATATCAGAGAGCTAAAAGATTCACTTGAATTTGCCCACGGAGAAATAAATGACATTAAAACTGAAAACAGTATTTTGACAAGAAAATGTGAGAAATATCAGGTGGACATAGAATCACTGCAGGAGAGAGTTGCAGAGGCAGAGCGGTATAAACGAAGATGGTGCCTCCGGCTTCATGGCGTACCCAAACATGACAACGAGGACGTAAAACAGAGAGTTTCTGAGATCTGTCGGAGTGTGGCACCGGACCTGGGAACAAGAGCAGCTGATGGAATCGATGTGGCGCACAGGCTGGGAAGACGAGACAGCAACAAAACCCGAGGGATCATCATTCTCTTTGCATATCGCTCGGTGAGGGATGACATCTGGAGAAAAGCAAAGAATAACACCTTCTTACGAGAGAACAAGCTTCGCTTTGGTGAGGACCTGACCAAGGAGGATAAAGATGTGAGAGCTGCGCTGTGGCCTGTCATCGAAAAAGCTCGCAAGAATGGAATCAAAGCCTACTTCGTTGGGGTTAAAGCATATGTGGATGGAAAAGAAGTCCGCCATGCAGCTGAGTATTAAAGAGTTCAATCAAAGAAAGGATGCTTTCACACGTTACTAGTTCACTTTGCTTGTTATTCATTCCCAACCACATGACTTTTTAAGTTGGTTCATATGTGGTAAGCACCGATTTGACTGAACTATTTGCTGAACATCAGTTCTATAATTTCTGCTTCCCTGTTACAATGACTAAAGTTTCCTTTAGGCCTAGTTTCATACAAGGAGTAGTTTCATTTCTATCAACTAATGTGGATTAATTCCATAAGTTCTTTAAAATATGGAAATAATAAGCACTAGTCTGTTATAGCCTATAAGGCTTCATTATAATATAGGAGTCATTTTAGATAGTTGACATTTTTTGAAGATCTTTCAAAGTTTCATATACAAGGTTTACTCTGGAGTTAATATTATTGTCTGTAAACACAAGGGGTCTGCGAAACATTGTCAAGAGTAAAGCTTTTTTTCTGTTTTCTAAGGAGGTAAAAGCTGATTTTATTTTTTTTTCAAGAAAGCCATTCCTGTTCAGAGGACGAATCATTTTGGAAGAACCAGTGGGGTAAAGACTTATGGCTAGCTCATGGATCCAAGAAGTCAGCCGGAGTTGCTATTTTAAAGGACAACTTTAAGGGTAAAGTGCTGGAAAAAAAGACTGATGAAAAGGGACACTGGATTTTTTTGGTGATAGAAATTTACGATCATATTGTTTTGCTGGGGAATATTTACGGATATAACTCAGACTCTTTAAACTGTTCTTTATTGGGAGAATTAGAAGGCATCATAAATTCCCTCACAAATAAATTCCCTTCAGCCAAGACTATTTTGGGTGGAGACTTTAATATGGTGTGGTCACACCAATTGGACAGACATCCCTCAAGATCCAAGGATGGAGAGAACAAACTTATTCAATTTTGCAATCGGTCAAACTTACTGGACATATGGAGATATCGTCACCCAACTGATCTACAATACACTTGGAGCAACAAACATTTACTCTTTCGTCTAGAACTGACTTTTGGCTAATTTCAAAAGATATGGAAAGACAGGTCACAGAAGTAAAAATTTGTCCTGCTATAATGACTGACCATAGAACAATTCTACTCAAACTAAATCTTACTAGTCAAGATAAAAGGGTTTTTAATCATTGAGAATGTAATAGTTCTTTGTTATGCAATAAGGAATTTACTGGAGTTATAAAAAACCTTATTGACAGTACTGGAAATATGCAATTTCTAATGATGAATATGGGAGGTATTGGGAATTGCTTAAATATGAAATTAGGAAATTTGCAATTCAATTTAGTAAAGAGTTGGCTAAAAAGAAAAGAGTTAAAATAGAGAATTTAATTAAATGTATTTCAGACATCACGTTGAATATGTTAGGGGATGATGGTGATTTGCCTCCACAATTAGATAATCTTCAGCAGGAATTGGATGAATTTTATAGAGAGAGAGCCAAGGGAGCTTTTATACGGTCCAGATTAAAGTGGATCGAAGAAGGTGAAAAAAATAGTAAATATTTCTTTAGTATAGAAAAAAGCAACATAGAGGGAAATTCACTTTCTAAATTAAAAATAGAAAACACAATAACAGAAGATTATACTGTGATTTCAAAATACATATCAAATTTTTATGCAAATTTATATAAAAATGATACCTGTAACAGCAGCTCTAGTATATTCAACTCTTTGAAAGATGTAAAAAAAGCAAGTAATAGTCTCAAAGAGGAATGTGATGAAACATTATCTATTGAAGAAATAAAGTGGGGTATTAAAAATCTTAAACTCAACAAATCACCAGGAAATGATGGCCTTACTTCAGAATTTTATCATACATTTTCTGCCGAAATTTCAAAATTCCTACTTGCAGTATACAACGAAGCCATCAGTAAAGAAGAATTGCCTCATTCAATGAAACAGGGTCTAATAACACTTATTCCAAAACCAAATAAGGATCATTTAATCATTGATAATTGGCGTGGCATTACTTTACTGAATAATGATTATAAAATTCTTGCTTCTGTTCTGACCAATCGGCTAAAATGTGGGATGAATGACATTATACACGAATCTCAAAGTGGATTCATGCCTGGACGCCATATTTCTAATAATATTAGATTAGTCTTAGATTTGGTTAATTATAGAAATGTAATTGCTGGTGACCCTGTGATTCTTTTTCTAGACTTCCAGAAGGCCTTTGACACAATTAATCGTAAATTTATTTTTGATACTTTATCCTTTTTCAACTTTGGGGATTTTTTCATAAGTGCTATCAAAACACTTTACAAAGATAATAATTGCTCTGTGAAACTTTTATATGACACGTCTCACAGATTTAGTGTTAACAAAGGTGTGCGACAAGGATGTCCAGCTTCTCCTTATATCTACTTGCTGGTTGCTCAAGTTTTAAATTATTTAATGTTACAGAACTCTTTTAAAGGAATTGATGTTTTCGGTAAAGAAATCAAAATATCACAACTAGCGGATGATACAACACTATTTTTAAAAAGCACTAAAGAAGTTCCCTTGGCTCCATCTGCTATATCTCAATTCTCTGAAGTATCAGGCTTAAACCTTAATTTAAAAAAATGTGAAATTCTATCCCTAAATAATATTGGTTGTACTGAAATTTGTAACATTCCCGTTAAAGACACTGTAACCTATCTAGGAATTAAAATCTCTAAAGATCCCAAAGAAGTTATGGATAGCAATCTTATCCCTGTTATTGAGGCAATTAAAAAGAAAAATAACTTCTGGTTAGCCAGGGATTTATCTATATATGGTAGAGTCTTGTTAAGCAAAGCAGAAGGGATGTCAAGAGCTTCTTATATGTTCTCATCATTAGATATCTCTAATTCTATATGTTCCCAACTAGATAAGATCCTTTTTAAATTTATATGGAAAAATAAGCCCCATAAAATTAAAAAAAACTGTTCTTTCTAACCCTTTAGCTGAAGGTGGACTTAATGTTTTGACCTTTACAGTATTTAATCAAATTATAAAAAGCAACTGGATTAAAAGATTTCTGAAGAATCCAGATAGTTTTTGGAATATTTTTCCCAATCACATTTTCAGTAAATTCGGTGGTCTTCATTTTCTATTACTGTGTCCTTACCCTGTTGGAAAACTCCCTGTAAAACTAGCTAACTTTCATCAACAGCTCTTATTCTGTTGGTCTCTTCTTTTTAGACATAATTACTCTCCTCACAGTTGTATCCTGTGGAACAACACGTACATCTCACACAGAAACAAAACACTCTACTTACATGATTGGTTTGTAAATAACATAAATACTGTAAACCAACTCTTGAATGTAAATGGTGAATTATATAGTTATGAGGTTTTCACACACAAATGTAATGTTCAAATTTCTCGTCAGGAGTTTGATATGGTTATCAGATCAATACCTAACAATATAGTGTCTTTAGCACAAAGCATATGTCTCGTTGAACTATCCTTCAGTGAACGCCCCCTTACTATTAATGGAGTTTCTGTAGCTGATAAAAAGTGCACTAACACTTTTATTAGAAATCATCTTGAGCATGTCACTATAGAAAACAATGGAACATGATATTTCTGTTACCTCATAAATACATAATTCCAAATAAAATCAAGGAGTTTCTATTTAAGACTGTACACAGGTACTACCCTGTTAAAGATACGATTTCCAAATTCTTTGAAACTGTTAGCAATAGATGCACTTTTTGTAATTGTGAAGGAGAGACTGTTGAACATGTTTTTGTAGATTGTTTTCATGTTACTTCTTTTTGGTTTCATTTGCAGAGGAATCTCTCTAAACATTTTGAAAAGGATATCGTGCTGACAAGAATTGAGATAGTACTCATTGTCACCAATAACAGTTTTTTGGCAGATGAGATTTACTTAATTAATTTGATTGTTATATTAGCAAAATATTATATACATAAAAAATGATTTGGCTTAAAAGAATACCTTCCTTTTTTATTTTTAAAGATACTGATTTTAAAACATATTTGACCATGATTGAAAACTTAAAACTCAAAAATTCTAAATTGACCAAAACTATTAAATTGTTTAGACATTTCAAATTTATTCCAATTGTTTAGCAGACCCCCAAATGTTTTTTGTTTGTTTATTTGGTTTTTATTTGTTTTTGTTTCTATTTCTCTTTTTCCTTTCTTTACAGTTTATTTGTTGTACAATTTACAATTTATTTTTATATTATTTTTATACTGTAAGATATGTTTGCAGAACTGTAATGAAACATCTGAACATGTGATTATATTGTATTGAACTTTTGAAATAAAAAAAAAAAAAAAAAAAAAAAAAAAAAAAAGGTAACCCGGAAACTGTGAAATCTAATCTGAGATCTGCAAAAAAAAAAAACTGACAACAACTCTCGCGAGACTCGTTGTCCGACCACATAACTTAACCATCTCGCGAGAGTTCCCCCAACTTCCGGGTTCCCTTCTAGACACTACCCTGCACAACGGCAACAACACAACTATTAAATTGTTTAGACATTTCAAATTTATTCCAATTGTTTAGCAGACCCCAAATGTTTTTTGTTTGTTTATTTGGTTTTTATTCCTCTTTTTCCTTTCTTTACAGTTTATTTGTTGTACAATTTACAATTTATTTTTATATTATTTTTATACCGGAAGATATGTTTGCAGAACTGTAATGAAACATCTGAACATGTGATTATATTGTATTGAACTTTTTAAATAAAAAATAAAAAAACGTACCTTATAGATGCCAGCTCATGTGCCAGCTGCTGTAAAACCCCGAAGAAGAAGATATTCTGGCGGGTAGCGAGCGGGTAGCGAGCATGGATGTATTAAAAGAACTGGATACAGCGTTGGAGGCGGGGCCCCGGTCATTCCTATGAGAGTTGCTCATTGGCGCATGAAGCCAAAATGGCTTGACTTCCGCCTGGAAAAGTACCCGTAAATTTGATGGAAGATACGGATACTCGGGAATATGGTACATGCGCAGTAGCGTCCGCTCGGTCACATGACTCGGTCACGGGGTCCCGACGTCACGCCGTCGTCACGGCTTGGCACTCCAGCTGGGTCTCATTCACATGAACGGAGGAAGGGAAATAACTCTGGATTCATCTATTAGTGTATTTTATAACTTTAAAAACTTAATGATTTAAATAAGGACTATTAGAGTGTTCATACTGGGGAGTTGATTCACCTGAAAAAAAATTATCCGCTGAAATACAGACGTCTCTTTCCCAATGTTGTTGCTGGGCAACCGGAAGGAGAGGACGCTGGCGTTATCTGTTCGCCGCTTCTCCATACAATTCAACAGTTTAACAGTTTAATAGCTTGCAATAGCATATAACGTAAAGGATACTATTGTCGTCGCCTGCCGGTAAACCCTCTTTTATTTATTTATTTTTTGTATCTGTTTTTGTACGGATTCTACCGGCTCTGACAACTGTCTACCTACCTGTTGCTGTCGGTTTGCCATCGCTCGGATACTCCCGTTTCTGTTCATCGCGGCCACCGTGAGGTTTCCATCCGAAGCCGTTGTTGATTTGAACACTTTGAACATTTTGAACACTTTGAACACTTTCTACGTTTTGATGGCTTTCCTCGGCGCATCACCTCCATGTCAAACGGCTAACAACAGGCTACTCTCCACCACTGGCATGATGCTGAATTACTCCGCCACTCAACTGATGGAATTCAACAACTACACCACTCCATCGTGCATATCAGTGATTAAACAACTTGGACTCCTTCGCATGAACATCCATGTCAACTCCCCCTCCTGCCGTTCTGCAGCTGAATTTCTCCAATTACTGGACTGTTTTAATCTCCGGCAACTCGTTAATGTCCCCACCCACACCAGAGGGCACACTCTTGATCTTGTCATCACTGACTCTGCTCCTCTCAGCAATCTTCTTGCGTACGATCTGGGAGTGTCCGACCACAAGGCCGTCTCCATGGAGATGTCAAGTCTGTCCCCCCTCATCAAGCCCAAACGACAAATCTGCTTTAGAAAATTGAAAAACATCAACCCAGAAACATGACAGCCGACCTTCAGCATCTCCTTTCTGCAAACTTTTCATCGGCAAATGACTCAGTGGATTTTTACAATAACACCCTGAGCAGCATTCTGGATCATCACGCCCCTGTCAAAACTAAAACAGTCACCTTCTCCCGCTCAGCCCCCTGGTTCACCAACGAGCTACGGAAAATGAAGGCAGCTGGGCGTACCCTCGAGCGTCGCTACAAAGCTTCAGGTCTCACTGTCCACAAGCTAGCCTTTCGGGAACACCAACAGGCCTACTCAAAGTCCCTTAGAGAGGCACGGTCACAGTTCTACTCAAATGTCATCAAAAACAGTCCTGGAAATTCTAAGCAGCTGTTTTCCACTATCAATCATCTTCTTAAACCACAAACATCCCCACTCAAAGAAACTACAGAAGAGCACTGTAATAATTTCATGGACTTCTTCAAAACAAAAATTGACTCAATCCGTTCTGCCCTCTCTGGTTCCTCCACCCTACCTGTCCCGACTGCCCACTCACAGTTTGAGGTCTCCCAGCCTCTTAACTGTTTCCCAGTCATCTCTCAGCCAGAGGTTGAGGACATCATCAGGAAGATGAAACCCTCCACCTGTGCCCTCGACCCCTTTCCTACAGCCCTGGTGAAAGCATACATCTCTCCCATAAGTCCCCTGATCACCACTGCAATAAACCACTCCCTCCAGGCTGGCTATGTTCCATCTGCCCTTAAAACTGCCATAATCAGACCACATCTCAAAAAACCCACCCTTGACCCAGAAGTTTTTGCAAACTACAGGCCCATTTCCAATCTCCCATTCCTCTCCAAAGTACTGGAAAAAGTAGTTGCTGCCCAACTCCAGGACCATCTCAAAGACAATAACCTCTATGAAAAATTTCAGTCTGGTTTCCGCTCTGCCCACAGCACAGAAACAGCTCTGGTTAGAGTCACAAACGACCTAAGGATGGCAGCTGATGCTGGCTCACCTTCCCTTCTCATTCTCCTGGATTTAACTGCTGCCTTCGACACCGTTGACCATGGCATACTCCTCAACCGGCTTCATCACACCACTGGACTCAATGACACTGCCCTTAATTGGTTTCAATCCTACCTCACCGACAGAACAGAATATACATCCATTGGAAGTGCAAGGTCCCGATCACACACTGTCACCTGCGGAGTCCCCCAGGGGTCAGTCCTTGGCCCCATCCTCTTCATCCTCTACATGCTCCCCCTCGGCCATGTCATCAGTCGCTATAACATCACATTTCACTGCTACGCTGAGGACACTCAATTATACATGAAAACTGGCACTCATTCCTCCACAGCTTCACCACTGTCATCATCATCTTCTCCATCAACACTCACCGCCTGTCTGGAGGAGATAAAGGCGTGGATGAAACACAACTTTCTCCAGCTGAACACTTCCAAAACCGAAGCAATTTTTGTTGGCACTCCACACCAGATCCAGTCATCCTCCATAACCACCATTACCTCCTCCGGTCACCACATTCCCCTCTCCTCATCAGTCACCAACCTTGGTGTTAAATTTGACCCCCAACTCACCTTTGAAGCCCACATCAAACACCTCTGCAAGATCTCCTTCCACCACCTCAGAAATATTGCCAAACTCCGCTCCACACTCACCCTAAGCGATGCCGAAAAGCTGGTCCACGCCTTTGTCTCCTCCAGACTGGACTATTGTAATGCACTTCTCATCGGGATCCCTAATACGAGTCTTCAGAGACTGCAGTATGTTCAAAACAGCGCTGCGAGGATCCTGATGAGAGTGCGAAAATTTGAACATATCACGCCCATCCTTCAGACACTTCACTGGCTCCCCGTCTCCGCCAGGATTGAATTCAAGGTCTCCCTCCTCACTCACCAGTGCATCTATGGCAATGCCCCCCCCTATCTGAAAGAACTCATCACCCCTCTAACCTCAACACGATCCCTCCGCTCTAAAAATTCAAACCGCCTCCTCCCCCCCAGGACTAAGCTCAGCACCATGGGTGATCGGGCCTTCTGTTCCGCGGCCCCCCGTCTATGGAACTCCCTCCCTGACCATCTGAGGTCTCCACAGACTACCGACAGCTTTAAAAAAGGACTTAAAACCTTCCTTTTTTGCAGAAGCTATGACTTTTAAATGAACCTTGCTGGTTGCTGCTTTTACACTCATATTTTTTTTTTTTTTTTTTTTTTTTATGATGTTAGCTTTTTATCTATTTCTTATATTGTTGATTTTCCTGCTTTTACTTTGTAGCACTTTGAGATTTGTTTCAAATGAAAAGTGCGTTACAAATAAAATTTATTATTATTATTATTATAATGTAAGTCTATGGGGAAAAGTATTTCCGGGCCCACAGCATCACGTGACTAACACGGAAGTTGCAGTACCGCCGTTTGGCGGCTACGAAAGTCCGGATCGACGACCGGCGCTCTTCATGGGGGCTTGGTAGCGAGCGGTATCGAGCTGCGGTGAAATGTTGCGATCGTCACTTCCGGTAAGGGCGCCGCAGAGTATTCGACTTGAGACGACCCTACCCCGTTGAAATTTACGCACTACTCAAGTAAGTACAGAGTACACACAGTGCACTACATTGAAGTTTACTTCTAGAAGTACGTGGATTGGAACACACTCATGTACATGACATCCGCGACTGTGTTTGGTTGTCACATAAAACCTTGCATTTCCTGTTTCTGTCACTGTAACAAAGGTTTCCATCTTAAATCAGCCTGTTTGTCACGTTATTCAACCAACACTTTGTAGCTGCTGTCAACTTTGGTTATTACACTAACGTTGAACTGTAGGCACCGCAGTAACTCACAGACAAGGTATAGTACCTAACGGACCTAGCTAAACAAAGTTAGCTAGCTACTAGTTTACATTATAACATTAGCTAGCTGTTAGCTACCGGTTGAAACGTGTAACGTACGTTACTATAGGAAAGTAGCCCAGAGGTCTGGGTATCATCGAATAATCCATTTGTAATTCAAAAACAAAAAAAACATTGTTTTTTTGTTTTCTCGTTTTAAACCAAAAACGAAAAAACAGCCGTTTTTTCGTTTTTTTAGTTTCTGAATCAAAAACGAAAAACAAATAAAAAACGGTCCATAATTCATTTGTAATTCAAAAACGAAAAAACGGAAATACCATTGTTTTTTCGTTTTAAACCAAAAACGAAAAACAGCCGTTTTTGGTTTTTGCTAATTCCTTTTATCATTAGACTTTTAGACTTTAGACTTTATTGTCCCACAAAGAGAAATTCTTTTCCACAGCACTGTACTTGTCAGACACCAATACACTGACCTTTATGATACTTTGGTGGTCTGTAGACACACTGGGGACAGATATTGATGTTTAAAAGAAATGGAAAATGGTCAGTGTATCTTTTGGTCATTCGATTTTCCTTTCACAAACAGATATTAAAAAACAAAAAATGAGTGGTTATTTGATTTTCGTTTTAAAATCCCAAAAATAAAATTGAAATACAAGGCGTTTTTCTTTATCAGGGTCAAAAAGGGATGAATTAAACTTAAAAAAAGGGTTGATTTTCATTTTCTATTTCTAAAAACAAAAAATAAAAATCACTAGAAGACAAAACGCCCGTTTTTTCATATTCTGCGACCGGAAGAT
Organism: Sebastolobus alascanus; assembly: GCA_916701645.2. Classification (NCBI taxonomy): domain Eukaryota; kingdom Metazoa; phylum Chordata; class Actinopteri; order Perciformes; family Sebastidae; genus Sebastolobus; species Sebastolobus alascanus. The sequence goes on along the minus strand of CAKAOJ020000597.1, from coordinate 42,244 downwards.
GCCATTTACAAAGTAAGAGCGCGTATGAGGACGGTGCTGTCTATGAGAGAAGAAAAAAGTACGGTGCTGCTGTGTAACTGAAGATGATGGACATGGATCAGTACGTAGTTTTTTGAAACAATAAAAGAGTGTTTCTCAGGGAAGAAGACATGACTGCAGAAAAACTAACTTCTGTAAAGTTGGAAAGATATTGACAGATTCAAACTTCCTGGATCAATAACTCATAACGGAAACATTGTTAAAACACAAACAAGGGCTCTTCCCAACCGTAGTAACGTAGACAACGAGCTACAAGCTCATTTTAATCACAAGCCGTCCTCAGAGCTGGACACCTAACATTGGTCTCTATGTGCAGACCACTCTGTGAGACGAGTGGTCAGGGACCGTCTACAAAGTGCAACGCCGATTAGAGATGCTATAAAAAATATTCAATAACTTCACTGTTATACAGTGTAGTACCATCAAAATTACTTCACACATCAATGGTCTCCTCATGGTTGTACTACAATACTTAGTTTGGGAAAATATAATTTTGCATAATTTTGGTTAATTTTTATTGGGAGAAATATTCAATAACTTCACTGTTATAAAGTGTAGTGCTAACAGACTGTCTTCACACATTAATGGTCTCTTCCTGGTTATACTACAATTGGTTTAGTTTATATGGAAGTTTGCCCACTACAATGGTCTTCATGGCAAAAATACAATAATTATTTTTTTCAAAATAAGTATTGTAGAATAACCAGGAAGAGACCATGTGTGGAGACATTTTGGTGGCACTACACTTTCCTACAGTGAAGTTATTGAATATTTTTCCCATTAAGAATGTACCAAAATTATGCAAAATCACCCTTTTCCAAACTAAATGATGTAGTACAACTATGAGGAGACCATTGATGTGTGAAGTGATGTTGGTATCACTACACTGTATAACAGTGAAGTTATTGAATATTTTTGTAGCAACTCTTTTTGGCGTTGCACTTTGTAGACGGTCACTGACCACTCGTTTCACAGACGGCTGCACATAGAGACCAGTGTAATGTGTCCAGTTCAGAGGACGGCTTGTTGTGATTAAATTGAGCTTGTAGCTAGTTGTCTACCTTACTACGGTTAGAAAGAGCCTCGTTTGTGTTTTAACACTGTTTCCGTTATGATATATTTATCCAGGAAGTTTGAATCTGTCAATATCTTTCCGTTTTTCGTTTTGAATTACGGATTATCCAAAAGATACACTGACCAGACCCAATTTTGGTTTTTGCAAGTTTCTTTCTGTCATTTTTCCTTTTGAATTGAAGAGCAAAGAAAGGCAGTCACGTGACCCGGAAGTAAAAGCAAACATGTCAAAATAAAAGCCAAGAAGATAGGTTTGTCATTCTATAAAAGTGTAACATTATTTAAGCACAGGATCGGGGTAACGGTAGAAGATAAATGGGCTTAATAAATACACAAATAAATACATACATAGCTACATAAATAGATATTTCCAAAAAGTGTGTTATAAATTACAGGGAGGGTCTCAACAGATGTTATTCAGAACTCTCACGTAATTGACGCTTTTCTCTCACACCCTTACTATGGGCTGTTTTTTTTATGTCGGCGGGTGCGAAGCACTATGTGGCTACTCCTGAAGAGACACTTGACACTTCCACCTAATCCCTTGCACTCTTCTAGGAAGGCTGTAGCCTAGTAGATGTAGTTCTGTTTTCACCCAGTAGAGTGTACCATAGGACCAGTAGCCTATTTCATGCTCCAGACTGGAGTCCAGTTGTAGCATATTTGAATAAGATTATTTTACAATTATTAAGCAGTTAATATGTTCACAATTCTCTATGATCTAGCTCTCAAAAGACACAAAGGTACACAATCCTTTTTGTTATTTCTCCAGGCATGGGCAATGCAGAGCCTGGCAAATTCCGATTAAGATAATATATTGTACTTTTTTAATGATTTTTTGTGATGTACTATTTAGTTTTGCAGCGTGAATTAAAAGCCTAATTAATTATATGTGGAAATCGCCTTTGTGGTCCTTTCCAGCAGAGGTCCCCACCATCACCAAATTATTGTTTACCGTTTCAGAGTAGGCTACTAATAACTTCACATTCTACAACATTATCAAGCTAATGTTCAGTTTCATAGCTGTTGTTCATTGTTGACTATATTATGTAGCCAACACAACCTATGGAATGTATCACTCCTGTGACATTATGTAGTCAACAAATCATTTGTGCAGTGCATTTTATGAGTAGGCCTTCCGTGACGTTACCCATCACAGGGGTCAGAGGTCATTACTCCTCAACCCCTATGGATTTTTTTTTTTTTTTTTTTTTTTTACTGAAATCGCTAACTTACTGTATTCTGTTCGGTGGTTTATGATGATTTTCAATCATTTCTAGCCTATTTGGTAGTATATTTAATTTAGTTAATTGTTGGGACAACAACAATAACTCTGTTCTACATCATGATAATGCTGATTTTTCAACCAGTGGTTATGGCATTATGCCAACTAGACAGAATAAAGCTCTGTCTGTCATGACAATACTGTACTGAAGCTGCGAGCTGTGCCCTGATGCCTGAGTCCAGAGCTGTGTGCTGAGTCCAGAACTGTGTACTGAGTCCTGAGTCCAGAGCTGCGTGCTGAGTCCTGGGTCCAGAGCTGTGTGCTGAGTCCAGAGATCCAAAGCTGTGTGCTGAGGCAGGAGTTGGGCCGAGTGCTGCTGTAGGCAGAGGAGAACAGGTATGAGAAAGTCATACAAAAACAGACAAAAGATTTTCTAGTACAGGCTTGAACTAGACTGACTGTGGTAACAGAGTCTACGATCTGGCAGCGTGGTGAAGTTGAAGACCAGTCTTTGTAGCAGAGGTGATTGATGACGGTTTGCAGCTGCAGCCCAACCCCAGCACACCTGACTCCACTCCTGCAATCAAGCACAGCACACACACACACAGAGAGAGAGAGCCTGCTGGCTGAAGACTATTTGTCGTTCACCTCACCAGCAAACTTCATTTGCCTGCTGGAGGCTTGTTTATACCCTGCCATCGGTGGACAGCATTCACTCATTCATCCATAGATGTCACTCACTTGTGTTTTGGTTTGACCACATGTTGACAATTTTGAAGTAATTAAAATGCTTAAAGGGACTATATGTAAGAATCAGAAATTGCTTGTTCACAGCGACACCTGTGGCCGCAATGTCAACGAAAGTCAGCGTCCTGTTGCTCGCGCTCGCGCTTGTGCTCGCTCTACATTGACATGAACGAGCACCGGTCTAATCAGTGGGGCGACACACGTCAGCTAACACACAATATCACTCTATATTTCACCTGCTTGGCAGTAATGTTAGCTGACCAGACGAAGGTCTCTCAATGAATCAATGCTGATCCTAGTGTTGGCTTTTCCTGCTTCAGCCGACCGCGGAGGGAACGGGGGGGGGGGGGGGGACACCAACACCGACACCTGGTCGGGATAACGTAACTGGCTGCGGAGCCCCGTCACTTCACAAGACACAGGAAACCTCTGTTGGTCTGGAGGAGCGGCAGCATTTATTTCTGCACAAACGTCCACTGTACATTCACTAGATATTCTCAGAGCTAAACTAACTCTTCTGCAGGGTGTAGTGTGCGCGCGTGCACGTGGAGTTGGAGCGAGCCGAGCTGGTGAGAACGAGCGTGGTGTGCAAGCAGGCAGAAGCAGGCAGCAGGAGCAGAGGCTGCGCGCTCTCGTACCCACACGCGAGCGCGCATGGGACACCGACCCGGTATGATTTATGCGCGTAATAAGTTACATATAGTCCCTTTAAAGTCTTCTCCCTGGCACTTGTGTCCGACCAGCATCACAGCTCCTCAAGGTGCAAGGTTACCATTTTTCAGCCCTGTGCATAGCCTCCTTTCATCCATCCATGCGTATATATGTAATCCTCTCTTGACTATGATATGCTTTAAACAGCAGTATCTAGGATGAGCTTGATATGAGACTATGCTATCGTTATCCCCGCCCCCTTTTATAATTCATGAACCGTTTGTCGTAGAGTCTTATGGGAGGTGTCATCGCACTCAGCAGAGAGTTCCTGTTTCGTTGGTATGGTTATCCTCGCCCCCTAAACATTAGCCCCTCCCCATTTCATAACTCATGAACCTTTTTTCGTGGAGTCTTGTAAGAGGTGTCATTGTACTCAGCAGATAGTTTGTTTCATTGGTATGGTTATCACGGCCCCCTACACATTAGCTCCGCCCCCTTTCGTAAGTCATGAACCATTTGTCGTAGACTCTTGTGGGAGGTGTCATCGCACTCAGCAGAGAGTTCCTGTTTCGTTGGTATGGTTATCCCAGCCCCCTACACATTATCCCTGCCCCCTTTCGAACTCATGAACCGTTTGTCGTAGAGTCTTATGGGAGGTGTCATCGCACTCAGCAGAGAGTTCCTGTTTCGTTGGTATGGTTATCCCCGCCCCCTACACATTAGCCCTGCCCCCTTTCATACTCATGAACCGTTTGTCCTAGACGCTTGTTGGAGGTGTCATTGCACTCAACAGATAGTTCCTGTTTTATTGGTATGGTTATCCTCGCCCCCTAAACATTAGCCCCTCCCCATTTCATAACTCATGAACCTTTTGTCATGGAGTCTTGTAGGAGGTGTCATTGTACTCAGCAGATAGTTTGTTTCATTGGTATGGTTATCATGGCTCCCTACACATTAGCTCCGCCCCCTTTCGTAAGTCATGAACCATTTGTCGTAGACTCTTGTGGGAGGTGTCATATCACTCAGCAGATAGTTCCTGTTTCTTTGGGATTGTAACCATGCCCCCTACACATTAGCCACGCCCCTTTCATAACTCATGAACCGTTTGTCGTAGAGTCTTGTGGGAGGTATCAATGCACCCAGCAGAGAGTTCCTGTTTCACTGGTGAAGGTTATCCCCGCCCCCTACACATTAGCCCGCCCCCTTTCATAACTCACGAACCGTTTGTCGTAGAGTCTTGTGGGAGGTGTCATTGTACGCAGCAGAGAGTTCCTGTTTCATTGGTATGGTTATCCCCACCCCCATTTAATAATAAATTAATACATTTAGTAATGTAATATCTGTTTAAGAACAACTTTAAGAAAAAACTTAAAGTTACTTTTTAAAAAAAAAAGAAAAAAAACAACTTTTTTTTCATTAGTTTGCACTACACCGGGAATACTAAGGTTTCTTCACAGAACCACAAGAATTAGCCTCCAAACATCAAATATTAATACTGAGCCCAATTTCGTATCAAACTCTAGTGTTCATCATTAAACTAGTTTAAAGTGTTTTCCTCTCCCAAAACCACCTAGTCAAAAGTGGACTGATATGAAAATCATGTAATTTCTTCACAGAAACACATTTAACTTGAAAACATGCAAAAGAAGATGAAAATGACAGGGAACATAGTTTTTTGTCAGATTTCACATAAGAGTTGGTCTCTAAGCATAACATTTTCATTCCGAGGACAATATCATGTAATACTAGCTTACTTTCATCAACAGCTCTTATTATGTTGGGCTCTTCTTTTTAAAAATAATTACTCTCCTCACAGTTGTATCCTGTGGAACAACACGTACATCTCACAGAGAAACAAAACACTCTACTTACATGATTGGTTTGTAAATAACATAAATACTGTAAACCAACTCTTGAATGTAAATAGTGAATTATATAGTTATGAGGTTTTCACAGACAAATATAATGTTCAAATTTCTCGTCAGGAATTTGATATGGTTATCAGATCAATACCTAACAATATAGTGTCTTTAGCACAAAGCATATGTCTCGATGAACTATCCTTCAGTGAACGCCCCCTTACTATTAATGGAGTTTCTGTAGCTGATAAAAAGTGCACTAACACTTTTATTAGAAATCATCTTGAGCATGTCACTACTCCCATATGTAAATATAGGTGGTTATATTTAAATAGAAAACAATGGAACATGATATTTCTGTTACCTCATAAATACATAATTCCAAATAAAATCAAGGAGTTTCTATTTAAGACTGTACACAGATACTACCCGGTTAAAGATACGATTTCCAAATTCTTTGAAACTGTTAGCAATAGATGCACTTTTTGTAATTGTGAAGGAGAGACTGTTGAACATGTTTTTGTAGATTGTTTTCATGTTACTTCTTTTTGGTTTCATTTGCAGAGGAATCTCTCTAAACATTTTGAAAAGGATATCGTGCTGACAAGAATTGAGATAGTACTCATTGTCACCAATAACAGTTTTTTGGCAGATGAGATTTACTTAATTAATTTGATTGTTATATTAGCAAAATATTATATACATAAAATGATTTGGCTTAAAAGAATACCTTCCTTTTTTATTTTTAAAGATACTGATTTTAAAACATATTTGACCATGGTTGAAAACTTAAAACTCAAAAATTCTAAATTGACCAAAACTATTAAATTGTTTAGACATTTCAAATTTATTCCAATTGTTTAGCAGACCCCCAAATGTTTTTTGTTTGTTTATTTGGTTTTTATTTGTTTTTGTTTTTATTCCTCTTTTTCCTTTCTTTACAGTTTATTTGTCTTACAATTTACAATTTATTTTTATATTATTTTTATACTGTAAGATATGTTTGCAGAACTGTAATGAAACATCTGAACATGTGATTATATTGTATTGAACTTTTGAAATAAAAAAAAAAAAAGGTAACCCGGAAACTGTAACATCTAATCTGAGATCTGCAAAAAAAAAAACTGCCAACAACTCTCACGAGACTCGTTGCCCGACCACATAACTTAACCATCTCGCGAGAGTTCCCCCAACTTCCGGGTTCCCTTCTAGACACTACCCTGCACAACGGCAACAACACAACTATTAAATTGTTTAGATCTTTCAAATTTATTCCAATTGTTTAGCAGACCCCAAATGTTTTTTGTTTGTTTATTTGGTTTTTATTTGTTTTTGTTTTTATTCCTCTTTTTCCTTTCTTTACAGTTTATTTGTTGTACAATTTACAATTTATTTTATATTATTTTTATACCGGAAGATATGTTTGCAGAACTGTAATGAAACATCTGAACATGTGATTATATTGTATTGAACTTTTGAAATAAAAAAAAAAAAACGTACCTTATAGATGCCAGCTCATGTGCCAGCTGCTGTAAAACCCCGAAGAAGAAGAAGATATTTTGGCGGGTAGCGAGCATGGATGTATTAAAAGAACTGGATACAGCGTTGGAGGCGGGGCCCCGGTCATTCCTATGAGAGTTGTTCATTGGCGCATGAAGCCAAAATGGCTGACTTTGTCACTGTAACAAAGGTTTCCCTCTTAAATCAGCCTGTTTTTCACGTTATTCAACCAACACTTATAGCTGCTGTCAACTTTGGTTATTACACTAACGTTGAACTGTAGGCACCGCAGTAACTCACAGACAAGGTATAGTAGCTAACGGACCTAGCTAAACAAAGTTAGCTAGCTACTAGTTGACATTATAACATTAGCCAGCTGTTAGCTACCGGTTGACGTTACTCTAGGAAAGTAGCCCAGTGGTCTGGGTATCATCGAATAATCCATAATTCATTTGTAATTCAAAAACAAAAGACGGAAATACCATTGTTTTTTTGTTTTCTCCTTTTAAACCAAAAACGAAAAAACAGCCGTTTTTTTGTTTTTAGTTTCTGAATCAAAAACGAAAAACAAATAAAAAACGGTCCATAATTCATTTGTAATTCAAAAACGGAAATACCATTGTTTTTTCATTTTAAACCAAAAACAAAAAACAGTCGTTTTTGGTTTTTGCTAATTCCTTTTATCATTAGACTTTAGACTTTATTGTCCCACAAAGAGAAATTCTTTTCCACAGCAATGTACTTGTCAGACACCAATACACTGACCTTTATGATACTTTGGTGGTCTGTAGACACACTGGGGACAGATATTGATGTTTAAAAGAAATGGAAAATGGTCAGTGTATCTTTTGGTCATTCGATTTTCCTTTCACAAACAGATATTGAAAAACAAAAAATGAGTGGTTATTTGATTTTTGTTTTAAAATCCAAAAAATAAAATACAAGGCGTTTTTCTTTATCATGGTCAAAAAGGGATGAATTAAACTTAAAAAAAGGGTTGATTTTCATTTTCTATTTCTAAAAACAAAAAGTAAAAATCACTAGAAGACAAAACGCCCGTTTTTTCATATTCTGCGACCGGAAGTTGCCATTTACAAAGTAAGAGCGCGTATGAGGACGGTGCTGTCTATGAGAGAAGAAAAAAGTACGGTGCTGCTGTGTAACTGAAGATGATGGACATGGATCAGTACGTAGTTTTTTGAAACAATAAAAGAGTGTTTCTCAGGGAAGAAGACATGACTGCAGAAAAACTAACTTCTGTAAAGTTCGAAAGATATTGACAGATTCAAACTTCCTGGATCAATAATTCATAACGGAAACATTTTTAAAACACAAACAAAGGCTCTTCCCAACCGTAGTAAGGTAGACAACGAGCTACAAGCTCATTTTAATCACAAGCCGTCCTCAGAGCTGGACACCTAACATTGGTCTCTATGTGCAGACCACTCTGTGAGACGAGTGGTCAGGGACCGTCTACAAAGTGCAACGCCGAATAGAGATGCTATAAAAAATATTCAATAACTTCACTGTTATACAGTGTAGTACCATCAAAATTACTTCACACATCAATGGTCTCCTCATGGTTGTACTACAATACTTAGTTTGGGATAATATAATTTTGCATAATTTTGGTTAATTTTTATTGGGAGAAATATTCAATAACTTCACTGTTATAAAGTGTAGTGCTAACAGACTGTCTTCACACATTAATGGTCTCTTCCTGGTTATACTACAATTGGTTTAGTTTATATGGAAGTTTGCCCACTACAATGGTCTTCATGGCAAAAATACAATAATATTTTTTTCAAAATAAGTATTGTAGCATAACCAGGAAGAGACCATGTGTGGAGACATTTTGGTGGCACTACACTTTCCTACAGTGAAGTTATTGAATATTTTTCCCATTAAGAATGTACCAAAATTATGCAAAATCACCCTTTTCCAAACTAAATGATGTAGTACAACTACGAGGAGACCATTGATGTGTGAAGTGATTTTGGTATCACTACACTGTATAACAGTGAAGTTATTGAATATTTTTGTAGCAACTCTTTTTGGCGTTGCACTTTGTAGAAGGTCCCTCACCACTCGTTTCACAGACGGCTGCACATAGAGACCAGTGTAATGTGTCCAGTTCAGAGGAAGGCTTGTTGTGATTAAATTGAGCTTGTAGCTAGTTGTCTACCTTACTACGGTTAGAAAGAGCCTCGTTTGTGTTTTAACACTGTTTCCGTTATGATATATTTATCCAGGAAGTTTGAATCTGTCAATATCTTTCCGTTTTTCGTTTTGAATTACGGATTATCCAAAAGATACACTGACTGACTGTTTTTGCAAGTTTCTTTCTGTCATTTTTTCCTTTTGAATTGAAGAGCAAAGAACGGCAGTCACGTGACCCGGAAGTAAAAGCAAACATGTCAAAATAAAAGCCAAGAAGATAGGTTTGTCATTCTATAAAAGTGTAACATTATTTAAGCATAGGATCGGGGTAACGGTAGAAGATAAATGGGCTAAATAAATACACAAATAAATACATACATAGCTACATAAATAGATTTTTTTTTTTTTTGTTCTTTTCATTAACACACAATTGTCTTTTCTCCAAAAAGTGTGTTATAAATTACAGGGAGGGTCTCTACACATGCTATTCAGAACTCTCACGTAATTGACACTTTTCTCTCACACCCTTACTATGGGCTGTTTTTTTTATGTCGGCGGGTGCGAAGCACTATGTGGCTACTCCTGAAGAGACACTTGACACTTCCACCTAATCCCTTGCACTCTTCTAGGAAGGCTGTAGCCTAGTAGATGTAGTTCTGTTTTCACCCAGTAGAGTGTACCATAGGACCAGTAGCCTATTTCATGCTCCCATGCTCCAGACTGGAGTCCAGTTGTAGCATATTTGAATAAGATTATTTTACAATTATTAAGCAGTTAATATGTTCACAATTCTCTATGATCTAGCTCTCAAAAGACACAAAGGTACACAATCCTTTTTGTTATTTCTCCAGGCATGGGCAATGCAGAGCCTGGCAAATTCCGATTAAGATAATATATTGTACTTTTTTAATGATTTTTTGTGATGTACTATTTAGTCTTGCAGCGTGAATTAAAAGCCTAATTAATTATATGTGGAAATCGCTTTTGTGGTCCTTTCCAGCAGAGGTCCCCACCATCTCCAAATTATTGTTCACCGTTTCAGAGTAGGCTACTAATAACTTCACATTCTACAACATTATCAAGCTAATGTTCAGTTTCATAGCTGTTGTTCATTGTTGACTACATTATGTAGCCAACACAACCTATGGAATTTATCACTCCTTTGACATTATGTAGTCAACAAATCATTTGTGCAGTGCATTTTATGAGTCGGCCTTCCGTGACGTTACCCACCATAGGGGTCAGAGGTCATTACTCCTCAACCCCTAAGGATTTTTTTTCTTTTTTTTTTTTTTTTTTAAGTTCAGCAGTCAAATTCTCAATTTTGAGGCATTTATAGATGAAAAGTCAAGTCAATAATCATGGTCAATGATAAATAAGTATTGTTGATCAGCATGTTTGCCAACCTTCAGACATCATAGTCTAAAATTATGGTTAATCAGCCTGAGTTCACTTAAAAAACTGAAATCGCTAACTTACTGTATTCTGTTTGGTGGTTTATGATGCTTTTCAATCATTTCTAGCCTATTTGGTAGTATATTTAATTTAGTTAATTGTTGGGACAACAACAATAACTGTTCTACATCATGATAATGCTGATTTTTCAACCAGCGGTTATGGCATTATGCCAACTAGACAGAATAAAGCTCTATCTGTCATGACAATACTGTACTGAAGCTGCGAGCTGTGTGCTGAGTCCTGAGTCCAGAGCTGTGTGCTGAGGTCTGAGCTGTGTGCTGAGTCCTGGGTCCAGAGCTGTGTGCTGAGTCCAGAGATCCAAAGCTGTGTGCTGAGGCAGGAGTGGAATGGAGGCAGGAGTTGGGCCGAGTGCTGCTATAGGCAGAGGAGAACAGGTATGATAAAGTCACACAAAAACCGACAAGAGATTTTCTAGTACAGGCTTGAACTAGACTGACTGTGGTAACAGAGTCTACGATCTGGCAGCGTGGTGAAGTTGAAGACCAGTCTTTGTAGCAGAGGTGATTGATGATGGTTTGCAGCTGCAGCCCAACCCCAGCACACCTGACTCCACTCAATCAAGCACAGCACACACACACACAGAGAGAGAGAGAGAGAGAGAGACAGAGAGAGAGCATGCTGGCTGAAGACTATTTGTCGTTCACCTCACCAGCAAACTTCATTTGCCTGCTGGAGGCTTGTTTATACCCTTGTTGCTCCGTTTGCCATCGGTGGACAGCATTCACTCATTCATCCATAGATGTCACTCACTTGTGTTTTGGTTTGACCACATGTTGACAATTTTGAAGTAATTAAAATGCTTAAAGTCTTCTCCCTGGCACTTGTGTCCGACCAGCATCACAGCTCCTCAAGGTGCAAGGTTACCATTTTTCAGCCCTGTGCATAGCCTCCTTTCATCCATCCATGCGTATATATTTAACCCTCTCTTGACTATGATATGCTTTAAACAGCAGTATCTAGGATGAGCTTGATATGAGACTATGCTATCATTATCCCCGCCCCCTTTTATAATTCATGAACCGTTTGTCGTAGAGTCATATAACTCAGCAGATAGTTCCTGTTTCATTAGTATTGTAACCATGCCCCCTACACATTAGCCACGCCCCTTTCATAACTCATGAACCGTTTGTCGTAGAGTCTTGTGGGAGGTATCAATGCACCCAGCAGAGAGTTCCTGTTTCACTGGTGAAGGTTATCCCCGCCCCCTACACATTAGCCCGCCCCCTTTCATAACTCACGAACCGTTTGTCGTAGAGTCTTGTGGGAGGTGTCATTGTACGCAGCAGAGAGTTCCTGTTTCATTGGTATGGTTATCCCCACCCCCATTTAATAATAAATTAATACATTAAGTAATGTAATATCTGTTTAAGAACAACTTTAAGAAAAAACTTAAAGTTACTTTTTTAAAAAAAAAGAAAAAAAAACAACTTTTTTTTCATTAGTTTGCACAACACCGGGAATACTAAGGTTTCTTCACAGAACCACAAGAATTAGCCTCCAAACATCAAATATTAATACTGAGCCCAATTTCGTGTAAAACTCTAGTGTTCATCATTAAACTAGCTTAAAGTGTTTTCTTCTCCCAAAACCACCTAGTCAAAAGTGGACTGATATGAAAATCATGTAATTTCTTCACAGAAACACATGTATTTAACTTGAAAACATGCAAAAGAAGATGAAAATGACAGGGAACATAGTTTTTTGTCAGATTTCACATAAGAGTTGGTCTCTAAGCATAACATTTTCATTCCGAGGACAATATCATGTAAAACTAGCTAACTTTCATCAACAGCTCTTATTATGTTGGGCTCTTCTTTTTAAACATAATTACTCTCCTCACAGTTGTATCCTGTGGACAGGGCTGGACTGGGACAAAAAATCGGCCCTGGCATTTTGGCCCAGACCGGCCCCATCACCGCCCGTTTGTGCTGTGTTTACCATTTTTTGTTGAAGGCTCTATTCGAGGAAATACCCTTCAAATGTGGTTGTTTTGTATACTTGCCAACCTTGAGACCTCAAACCTCAAAAATAGGGAGGATTTCAAACCAAAGCGGGGGGTCCTCCCCCAGAAAAATTTGAGGTCAGAGACTTTGTTTCCTGAATTCTGGTGACTTTAAAACAATGAAAATAACAAAATAATAAGTACACCGCAACAGCATTTTATGTTGAACTTCTAATTTTACCTTTAAATCTCAGGAAAGAAAACTGAATAATTTGCCCCTCTGGCATAAACTTTGCGTGTGAATATCTAGCATAAACTAATATTCATAAATTATAATTCATTTTTTTGCCACTGCTGTCCCTTTTTAGGATTATATTGCTTTACAGTGCAAGGAAATAGTGATGCTGAATTCCTTATTAAATTTGTTTGAGAGTTTCAGCTGGGTCTCATACAGTATATCAGTAATACATCAGATCATCATTAATGTTTGTTGAGTCTTATTGGACCTATCACATTCAGACTCTGATGGGGGGGGGCATTTAGATTCCAGGGGTGGCCCGTGCCGGCCCCGGCCCCCTCCTTGTCCCCGCCCCTGACACACACATAAGCAGACAGACACAGAGAGATGGATAGTAAACAGCAGAGGATCAGAATCACATGTTGACCAGCGCAGAGAAATGCGCTTCTGATGTGAACAGCCAGGCTTCAGCTCCAGCGGAGATTAATAGCGCGCCGCTTCCGTGCCCTACGGGAACCGACGCGGCGCAAATACGCTGGCTCTGCGCCGTTATGAATCTCCCAGAGAACCTGATATGGAGAGGGCAGAGGAGAGTACCGGCAGCTTGTGAGAAGCTCCGGTACGCATGAAAAAGTCACGGTACGCCAAGGAGTGAAATGATTAAAATACTGCGTGCCGCTACGTACCTGCCCACTTCGAGCACTGCTCATCTCTCATGACATGTTGAGCCAGGCAGCTACCCAGGCAATCCCTCCCTCATCTCTCTCCCTCTCCTCCTCACTGTGGCCGCCGGGCACAGAGCGATTGGGCCAGCCCAGTGTCAATTAAGGAAAAGAAATGGGCCGATTTACTTGTTTTATAGGCCAAAAAAGAAAAGGACATACTTCGGCCCAAAAAGGACGTCGGCCCACCTGGAAAACGCCCGGTATGCCAGATGGCCAGTCCAGCACTGCCTGTGGAACAACACGTACATCTCACACAGAAACAAAACACTCTACTTACATGATTGGTTTGTAAATAACATAAATACTGTAAACCAACTCTTGAATGTAAATGGTGAATTATATAGTTATGAGGTTTTCACAGACAAATATAATGTTCAAATTTCTCGTCAGGAATTTGATATGGTTATCAGATCAATACCTAACAATATAGTGTCTTTAGCACAAAGCATATGTCTCGATGAACTATCCTTCAGTGAACGCCCCCTTACTATTAATGGAGTTTCTGTAGCTGATAAAAAGTGCACTAACACTTTTATTAGAAATCATCTTGAGCATGTCACTATAGAAAACAATGGAACATGATATTTCTGTTACCTCATAAATACATAATTCCAAATAAAATCAAGGAGTTTCTATTTAAGACTGTACACAGGTACTACCCTGTTAAAGATACGATTTCCAAATTCTTTGAAACTGTTAGCAATAGATGCACTTTTTGTAATTGTGAAGGAGAGACTGTTGAACATGTTTTTGTAGATTGTTTTCATGTTACTTCTTTCTGGTTTCATTTGCAGAGGAATCTCTCTAAACATTTTGAAAAGGATATCGTGCTGACAAGAATTGAGATAGTACTCATTGTCACCAATAACAGTTTTTTGGCAGATGAGATTTACTTAATTAATTTGATTGTTATATTAGCAAAATATTATATACATAAAATGATTTGGCTTAAAAGAATACCTTCCTTTTTTATTTTTAAAGATACTGATTTTAAAACATATTTGACCATGATTGAAAACTTAGAACTCAAAAATTCTAAATTGACCAAAACTATTAAATTGTTTAGACATTTCAAATTTATTCCAATTGTTTAGCAGACCCCCAAATTTTTTTTGTTTGTTTATTTGGTTTTTATTTTTATTCCTCTTTTTCCTTTCTTTACAGTTTATTTGTTGTACAATTTACAATTTATTTTTATACTGTAAGATATGTTTGCAGAACTGTAATGAAACATCTGAACATGTGATTATATTGTATTGAACTTTTGAAATAAAAAAAAAAAAAGGTAACCCGGAAACTGTGAAATCTAATCTGAGATCTGCAAAAAAAAAAACTGACAACAACTCTCACGAGACTCGTTGCCCGACCACATAGCTTAACCATCTCGCGAGAGTTCCCCCAACTTCCGGGTTCCCTTCTAGACAATACCCTGCACAACGGCAACAACACAACTATTAAATTGTTTAGACATTTCAAATTTATTCCAATTGTTTAGCAGACCCGAAATGTTTTTTGTTTGTTTTTGTTTTTATTCCTCTTTTTCCTTTCTTTACAGTTTATTTGTTGTACAATTTACAATTTATTTTTATACCGGAAGATATGTTTGCAGAACTGTAATGAAACATCTGAACATGTGATTATATTGTATTGAACTTTTGAAATAAAAAAACCCCAAAAAAACAAAAACGTACTTTATAGATGCTAGCTCATGTGCCAGCTGCTGTAAAACCCCGAAGAAGAAGAAGATATTTTGGTAGCGAGCATGGATGTATTAAAAGAACTGGATACAGCGTTGGAGGCGGGGCCCCGGTCATTCCTATGAGAGTTGCTCATTGGCGCATGAAGCCAAAATGGCTTGACTTCCGCCTGGAAAAGTACCCGTATCTTTGATGCAAGATACAGGTACTCGGGAATATGGTACATGCGCAGTAGCGTCCGCTCGGTCACATGACTCGGTCACGGGGTCCCGA
Source organism: Sebastolobus alascanus (assembly GCA_916701645.2). Classification (NCBI taxonomy): domain Eukaryota; kingdom Metazoa; phylum Chordata; class Actinopteri; order Perciformes; family Sebastidae; genus Sebastolobus; species Sebastolobus alascanus. Next base: position 26,635 of record CAKAOJ020000597.1, on the reverse strand, counting down.
CGTCACGCCGTCGTCACGGCTTGGCGCTCCAGCTGGGTCTCATTCACATGAACGGAGGAAGGGAAATAACTCTGGATTCATCTATTAGTGTATTTTATAACTTTAAAAACTTAATGATTTAAATAAGGACTATTAGAGTGTTCATACTGGGGAGTTGATTCACCTGAAAAAAAATTATCCGCTGAAATACAGACGTCTCTTTCCCAATGTAAGTCTATGGGGAAAAGTATTTCCGGGCCCAGCGCATCACGTGACTAACGCGGAAGTTGCAGTACCGCCGTTGGGCGGCTACTAAAGTCCGGATCGACGACCGGCGCGCTTCCTGGGGGCTTGGTAGCGAGTGGTAGCGAGCTGCGGTGAAATGTTGCGATCGTCACTTCCGGTAAGGGCGCCGCAGAGTATTCGATTTGAGACGACCCTACCCCGTTGAAATTTACGCACTACTCAAGTAAGTACAGAGTATACACAGTGCACTACAGTGAAGTTTACTTCTAGAAGTATGTGGATTGGAACACACTCATGGACATGACATCCGCGACTGTGTTTGGTTGTCACATAAAACCTTGCATTTCCTGTTTCTGTCACTGTAACAAAGGTTTCCATCTTAAATCAGCTTGTTTGTCATGTTATTCAACCAACACTTTGTAGCTGCTGTCAACTTTGGTTATTACACTAATGTTGAACTGTAGGCACCGCAGTAACTCACAGACAAGGTATAGTAGCTAACGGACCTAGCTAAACAAAGTTAGCTAGCTACTAGTTGACATTATAACATTAGCCAGCTGTTAGCTACCGGCTGAAACGTGTAACGTACGTTACTATAGGAAAGTAGCCCAGTGGTCTGGGTATCATCGAATAATCCATAATTCATTTGTAATTCAAAAACAAAAAAAAAATTGTTTTTTTGTTTTCTCGTTTTAAACCAAAAACGAAAAAAACAGCCGTTTTTAGTTTCTGAATCAAAAACGAAAAACAAATAAAAGACGGTCCATAATTCATTTGTAATTCAAAAACGGAAATACCATTGTTTTTTCGTTTTAAACCAAAAACGAAAAACAGCCGTTTTTGTTTTTTGCTAATTCCTTTTATCATTAGACTTTTAGACTTTAGACTTTATTGTCCCACAAAGAGAAATTCTTTTCCACAGCACTGTACTTGTCAGACACCAATACACTGACCTTTATGATACTTTCGTGGTCTGTAGACACACTGGGGACAGATATTGATGTTTAAAAGAAATGGAAAATGGTCAGTGTATCTTTTGGTCATTCGATTTTCCTTTCACAAACAGATATTAAAAAAATTAAAATGATTGGTTATTTGATTTTCGTTTTAAAATCCAAAAAATAAAATTGAAATACAAGGCGTTTTTCTTTATCAGGGTCAAAAAGGGATGAATTAAACTTAAAAAAAGGGTTGATTTTCATTTTCTATTTCTAAAAACAAAAAATAAAAATCACTAGAAGACAAAACATCCGTTTTTTCATATTCTGCGACCGGAAGTTGCCATTTACAAAGTAAGAGCGCGTATGAGGACGGTGCTGTCTATGAGAGAAGAAAAAAGTACGGTGCTGCTGTGTAACTGAAGATGATGGACATGGATCAGTACGTAGTTTTTTGAAACAATAAAAGAGTGTTTCTCAGGGAAGAAGACATGACTGCAGAAAAACTAACTTCTGTAAAGTTGGAAAGATATTGACAGATTCAAACTTCCTGGATCAATAACTCATAACGGAAACATTGTTAAAACACAAACAAGGGCTCTTCCCAACCGTAGTAAGGTAGACAACGAGCTACAAGCTCATTTTAATCACAAGCCGTCCTCCGAGCTGGACACATAACATTGGTCTCTATGTGCAGACCACTCTGTGAGACGAGTGGTCAGGGACCGTCTACAAAGTGCAACGCCGATTAGAGATGCTATAAAAATTATTCAATAACGTCACTGTTATACAGTGTAGTACCATCAAAATTACTTCACACATCAATGGTCTCCTCATGGTTGTACTACAATACTTAGTTTGGGAAAATATAATTTTGCATAATTTTGGTTAATTTTTATTGGGAGAAATGTTCAATAACTTCACTGTTATAAAGTGTAGTGCTAACAGACTGTCTTCACACATTAATGGTCTCTTCCTGGTTATACTACAATTGGTTTAGTTTATATGGAAGTTTGCCCACTACAATGGTCTTCATGGCAAAAATACAATAATTATTTTTTTCAAAATAAGTATTGTAGCATAACCAGGAAGAGACCATGTGTGGAGACATTTTGGTGGCACTACACTTTCCTACAGTGAAGTTATTGAATATTTTTCCCATTAAGAATGTACCAAAATTATGCAAAATCACCCTTTTCCAAACTAAATGATGTAGTACAACTATGAGGAGACCATTGATGTGTGAAGTGATGTTGGTATCACTACACTGTATAACAGTGAAGTTATTGAATATTTTTGTAGCAACTCTTTTTGGCGTTGCACTTTGTAGACGGTCACTGACCACTCGTTTCACAGACGGCTGCACATAGACACCAGTGTAATGTGTCCAGTTCAGAGGACGGCTTGTTGTGATTAAATTGAGCTTGTAGCTAGTTGTCTACCTTACTACGGTTAGAAAGAGCCTCGTTTGTGTTTTAACACTGTTTCCGTTATGATATATTTATCCAGGAGGTTTGAATCTGTCAATATCTTTCCGTTTTTCGTTTTGAATTACGGATTATCCAAAAGATACACTGACCAGACCCAATTTTGGTTTTTGCAAGTTTCTTTCTGTCATTTTTCCTTTTGAATTGAAGAGCGAAGAAAGGCAGTCACGTGACCCGGAAGTAAAAGCAAACATGTCAAAATAAAAGCCAAGAAGATAGGTTTGTCATTCTATAAAAGTGTAACATTATTTAAGCACAGGATCGGGGTAACGGTAGAAGATAAATGGGCTTAATAAATACACAAATAAATACATACATAGCTACATAAATAGATATTTTTTTGTTTTGTTCTTTTCATTAACACACAATTGTCTTTTCTCCAAAAAGTGTGTTATAAATTACAGGGAGGGTCTCAACAGATGTTATTCAGAACTCTCACGTAATTGACGCTTTTCTCTCACACCCTTACTATGGGCTGTTTTTTTTATGTCGGCGGGTGCGAAGCACTATGTGGCTACTCCTGAAGAGACACTTGACACTTCCACCTAATCCCTTGCACTCTTCTAGGAAGGCTGTAGCCTAGTAGATGTAGTTCTGTTTTCACCCAGTAGAGTGTACCATAGGACTAGTAGCCTATTTAATGCTCCCATGCTCCAGACTGGAGTCCAGTTGTAGCATATTTGAATAAGATTATTTTACAATTATTAAGCAGTTAATATGTTCACAATTCTCTATGATCTAGCTCTCAAAAGACACAAAGGTACACAATCCTTTTTGTTATTTCTCCAGGCATGGGCAATACAGAGCCTGGCAAATTCCGATTAAGATAATATATTGTACTTTTTTAATGATTTTTTGTGATGTACTATTTAGTCTTGCAGCGTGAATTAAAAGCCTAATTAATTATTTGTGGAAATCGCTTTTGTGGTCCTTTCCAGCAGAGGTCCCCACCATCACCAAATTATTGTTCACCGTTTCAGAGTAGGCTACTAATAACTTCACATTCTACAACATTATCAAGCTAATGTTCAGTTTCATAGCTGTTGTTCATTGTTGACTACATTATGTAGCCAACACAACCTATGGAATTTATTACTCCTATGACATTATGTAGTCAACAAATCATTTGTGCAGTGCATTTTATGAGTCGGCCTTCCGTGACGTTACCCACCATAGGGGTCAGAGGTCATTACTCCTCAACCCCTAAGGATTTTTTTTCTTTTTTTTTTTTTTTTTTAAGTTCAGCAGTCAAATTCTCAATTTTGAGGCATTTATAGATGAAAAGTCAAGTCAATAATCATGGTCAATGATAAATAAGTATTGTTGATCAGCATGTTTGCCAACCTTCAGACATCATAGTCTAAAATTATGGTTAATCAGCCTGAGTTCACTTAAAAAACTGAAATTGCTAACTTACTGTATTCTGTTAAATGGTTTATGATGATTTTCAATCATTTCTAGCCTATTTGGTAGTATATTTAATTTAGTTAATTGTTGGGACAACAACAATAACTCTGTTCTACATCATGATAATGCTGATTTTTCAACCAGTGGTTATGGCATTATGCCAACTAGACAGAATAAAGCTCTGTCTGTCATGACAATACTGTACTGAAGCTGCGAGCTGTGTGCTGAGTCCTGAGTCCAGAGCTGTGTGCTGAGTCCAGAACTGTGTGCTGAGTCCTGGGTCCAGAGATCCAAAGCTGTGTGCTGAGGCAGGAGTGGAATGGAGGCAGGAGTTGGGCCGAGTGCTGCTGTAGGCAGAGGAGAACAGGTATGAGAAAGTCATACAAAAACAGACAAGAGATTTTCTAGTACAGGCTTGAACTAGACTGACTGTGGTAACAGAGTCTACGATCTGGCAGCGTGGTGAAGTTGAAGACAAGTCTTTGTAGCAGAGTTGATTGATGACGGTTTGCAGCTACAGCCCAACCCCAGCACACCTGACTCCACTCCTGCAATCAAGCACAGCACACACACACACAGAGAGAGAGAGAGAGAGAGAGAGAGAGAGAGAGAGAGAGAGAGAGAGAGAGAGAAAGAGAGAAAGAGAGAGAGAAAGAGAGAAAGAGAGAGAGAGAGAGCCTGCTGGCTGAAGACTATTTCAGCCAGCATTATAACTTCATTTGCCTGCTGGAGGCTTGTTTATACCCTTGTTGCTCCGCTTGCCATCGGTGGACAGCATTCACTCATTCATCCATAGATGTCACTCACTTGTGTTTTGGTTTGACCACATGTTGACAATTTTGAAGTAATTAAAATGCTTAAAGTCTTCTCCCTGGCACTTGTGTCCGACCAGCATCACAGCTCCTCAAGGTGCAAGGTTACCATTTTTCAGCCCTGTGCATAGCCTCCTTTCATCCATCCATTCGTATATATGTAGCCCTCTCTTGACTATAATATGCTTTAAACAGCAGTATCTAGGATGAGCTTGATATGAGACTATGCTATCATTATCCCCGCCCCATTTTATAATTCATGAACCGTTTGTCGTAGAGTCTTATGGGAGGTGTCATCGCACTCAGCAGAGAGTTCCTGTTTCATTGGTATCGTTATCCCCGCCCCCTACACATTAGCCCTGCCCCCTTTCATACTCATGAACCGTTTGTCCTAGACGCTTGTTGGAGGTGTCATTGCACTCAACAGATAGTTCTTGTTTCATTGGTATGGTTATCCTCGCCCCCTAAACATTAGCCCCTCCCCATTTCATAACTCATGAACCTTTTGTCGTGGAGTCTTGTAGGAGGTGTCATTGTACTCAGCAGATAGTTTGTTTCATTGGTACGATTATCACGGCCCCCTACACATTAGCTCCGCCCCCTTTCGTAAGTCATGAACCATTTGTAGTAGACTCTTGTGGGAGGTGTCATATCACTCAGTAGATAGTTCCTGTTTCATTGGTATTGTAACCACGCCCCCTACACATTAGCCACGCCCCTTTCATAACTCATGAACCGTTTGTCGTAGAGTCTTGTGGGAGATATCAATGCACTCAGCAGAGAGTTCCTGTTTCACTGGTGAAGGTTATCCCCGCCCCCTACACATTAGCCCTGCCCCCTTTCATACTCATGAACCGTTTGTCCTTGACGCTTGTTGGAGGTGTCATTGCACTCAACAGATAGTTCCTGTTTCATTGGTATGGTTATCCTCGCCCCCTAAACATTAGCCCCTCCCCATTTCATAACTCATGAACCTTTTGTCGTGGAGTCTTGTAAGAGGTGTCATTGTACTCAGCAGATAGTTTGTTTCATTGGTATGGTTATCACGGCCCCCTACACATTAGCTCCGCCCCCTTTCGTAAGTCATGAACCATTTGTCGTAGACTCTTGTGGGAGGTGTCATATCACTCAGCAGAGAGTTCCTGTTTCACTGGTGAAGGTTATCCCCGCCCCCTACACATTAGCTCCGCCCCCTTTAATAACTCATGAACCATTTGTCGTCGAGTCTTGTGGGAGGTGTCATTGTACGCAGCAGAGAGTTCCTGTTTCATTGGTATGGTTATCCCCACCCCCATTTAATAATAAATTAATACATTTAGTAATGTAATATCTGTTTAAGAACAACTTTAAGAAAAAACTTAAAGTTACTTTTTTTTAAAAAAAAGAAAAAAAACAACTTTTGTTTCATTAGTTTGCACAACACCGGGAATACTAAGGTTTCTTCACAGAACCACAAGCATCAAATATTAATACTGAGCCCAATTTCATGTAAAACTCTAGTGTTCATCATTAAACTAGCTTAAAGTGTTTTCCTCTCCCAAAACCACCTAGTCAAAAGTGGACTGATATGAAAATCATGTAATTTCTTCACAGAAACACATGTATTGAACTTGAAAACATGCAAAAGAAGATGAAAATGACAGGGAACATATTTTTTTGTCAGATTTCACATAAGAATTGGTCTCTAAGCATAACATTTTCATTCCGAGGACAATATCATGTAAAACTAGCTAACTTTCATCAACAGCTCTTATTATGTTGGGCTCTTCTTTTTAAACATAATTACTCTCCTCACAGTTGTATCCTTTGGAACAACACGTACATCTCACACAGAAACAAAACACTCTACTTACATGATTGGTTTGTAAATAACATAAATACTGTAAACCAACTCTTGAATGTAAATGGTGAATTATATAGTTATGAGGTTTTCATGGACAAATTTAATGTTCAAATTTCTCGTCAGGAGTTTGATATGGTTATCAGATCAATACCTAACTGATTGTCTTTAGCACAAAGCATATGTCTCGATGAACTATCCTTCAGTGAACGCCCCCTTACTATTAATGGAGTTTCTGTAGCTGATAAAAAGTGCACTAACACTTTTATTAGAAATCATCTTGAGCATGTCACTACTCCCATATGTAAATATAGGTGGTTATATTTAAATAGAAAACAATGGAACATGATATTTCTGTTACCTCATAAATAAATAATTTCAAATAAAATCAAGGAGTTTCTATTTAAGACTGTACACAGGTACTACCTGGTTAAAGATACGATTTCCAAATTCTTTGAAACTGTTAGCAATAGATGCACTTTTTGTAATTGTGAAGGAGAGACTGTTGAACATGTTTTTGTAGATTGTTTTCATGTTACTTCTTTTTGGTTTCATTTGCAGAGGAATCTCTCTAAACATTTTGAAAAGGATATCGTGCTGACAAGAATTGAGATAGTACTCATTGTCACCAATAACAGTTTTTTGGCAGATGAGATTTACTTAATTAATTTGATTGTTATATTATTAGCAAAATATTATATACATAAAATGATTTGGCTTAAAAGAATACCTTAATTTTTTATTTTTAAAGATACTGAGTTTAAAACATATTTGACCATGGTTGAAACCTTAAAACTCAAAAATACTAAATTGACCAAAACTATTAAATTGTTTAGACATTTCAAATTTATTCCAATTGTTTAGCAGACCCCCAAATGTTTTTGTTTGTTTATTTGGTTTTTATTTGTTTTTGTTTTTATTCCTCTTTTTCCTTTCTTTACAGTTTATTTGTTGTACAATTTCAGCTGTCATTGTACGCAGCAGAGAGTTCCTGTTTCATTGGTATGGTTATCCCCACCCCCATTTAATAATAAATTAATACATTTAGTAATGTAATATCTTGTTAAGAACAAATTTAAGAAAAAACTTAAAGTTACTTTTTTTTAAAAAAAGAAAAAAAAACAACTTTTTTTACATTAGTTTGCACAACACCGGGAATACTAAGATTTCCTCAAAGAACCACAAGAATTAGCCTCCAAGCATCAAATATTAATACTGAGCTCAATTTCATGTAAAACTCTAGTGTTCATCATTAAACTAGCTTAAAGTGTCGTTCTCTCCCAAAACCACCCAGAAACGCATTTCTCCTGAAGAAACCCTCACAATGGACTAATGTGAAAATGATGTCATTTCTTCACAGAAATACATGAATACGACATATTCATGTCGAATTCCTGTCATTTTCATGTTCCCTGTCATGAAAATGACAGGGAACATATTTTTTTTTAATTTTTTTTTTATCAGATTTCACATTAGAATTGTCTTCTAAGCATCAAATCTTCATTCTGAGCTCATGTAAAACTCTAGTGTTCATATCTAAACTATCCTAAAGCTTCTTTCTCTCCCAAAATCACTCAGAATCTACTCGAGAAATACTCAAAAGTGGATTGATATGAAAAAGATGTAATTTCTTCACAGAAACACAAGAATTACCCTCCAAGCATCAATCGGTCATTCTGAGCTCAATTTTATGTAAAACTCTAGTGTTCATCACTAAATAGGTTGTGTCTTTTCCTCCCAAACAACCCAGAAACCCATTTCTACTCAAGAAACACTTAAAAGTTCACTGATATGAAAAAAATGTAATTTCGTCACAAAACACATAATGTATTGAAAACATGCAATATGAATATGATAGGGAACATAGTTTTATCAGATTTTACAGAAGAATTATGTATCAAATCTTAATTCTGAGCTCAAATTCATGTAAATCTGTAATGTTCATCATTAAACTAGTTTAAAGTGTTTTTCTCTCGCAAAACCACTCAGAAAGGCATTTCTCTTCAAAAACACTCAAATGTGGACTGATATGAAAATGATGTCATTTCCAAACACATGTATTGCATTTGGATATATGCAAAAGAGGATGGAAATGACAGGAAACATAGTTTTATCAGATTGAAATCTGATAAAACTATGTTTCCTGTCATTTCCATCCTCATCCATTAGAATTGGACCGTGAACATCAAATTCTCATTCTGAGCTCAATTTCATGTAAAACTCTTGTGTCTTTCTCCCGAAAACCCACCCAGAAACTTTTCTAATCAAGAAACACTCAAAATTGGATTCATATGAAGAAGTTGTAATTTCTTCAAAGAACACAAGAATTAGCTGCCAAGCTGAAAAGTGGATTCATATGAAAAAGATGTAAAACACAAGAAATAGCCGCCAAGCATCAAATATTAATTCTGAGCCCAATTTCATGTAAAACTCTAGTGTTCATCATTAAACTAGCTAAAAGTTTTTTTTGTCTCCCAAAACCACCCCCGAAACACTTTTCTCCTCAAGAAACACTCAAAAGTGGACTGATATGAAAATTATGTCATGTCTTCACAGAGACACATGTATTTGCATTCGAAATATGCAAAACACTATGATAGGGAACTTAGGGGTCTTATCAGATTTTTTATAAGCATTAGGTTGCCAGTATCAAATCTTAATTCTTAAATCAATTCCATGTAAAACTCTAGTGTTCATCATTAAACTAGCTTAAAATGTCTTTCTCTCCCAAAACCACCTAGAAACGTATTTCTCCTCAAGAAACACTCAAAGATGTACTGATGTGAAAATTGTCATTTCTTCACAGTAACACATATATTGCATTGAAAACATGCAAAAGGGGATGGATATGACAGGGTATATAGTTTATCAGCTTTCACGTAAGAATTTGGCCTCCAAGCATCAAATCTTAATTCTGAGCTCAATTTCATGTAAAACTGTAGTGTTCATCACTAAACTAGCCTAAAGTATCTTTCTCTCCCAAAACCACACAGAAATGCTCAAGAAACACTCAAAAGTGTACTGATGTGAAAAAGATGTGATTTCTTCTTAGAAATACAAGAATTAGCATCAAAGCATCTTCATTCTGAGCAGAATTTCTTGTCTATAGTCGGAAAGCATAAAGTGTCTTTCTCTCCCAAAACCACCTAGAAACTTATTTCTCCTCAAGAATCACTCAAAAGTGGATTCATATGAAAAAGATGTACTTTCTTCAGAGAAACACATGTATTATCAGATTTCACATAAGAATTGGCCTGTAAGCATCAAATTTTCAATCTGAGGTCAATTTCATGTAAAACTCTAGTGTTCATTATAAAACTAGTTTAAATGTATTCTCCCAAAACCATCCAACACTTTTCCTAAGAAAATAATTCTACATAAAATATGCATGCTTCAAGAACACAGATTGATTGAAATTGAAAAATATGTGGACTTAGGGGTCTTACAGATTTAAAGATTAGGTTCCAGTCTAAATTTAATTCTGATCAATTTCATGTAAAACTTAGTGTTCATCATTAAACTAGCTTAAAGTGTCTTTCTCTCCCAAAACCACCTAGAAACTATTTCTCCTCAAGAAACACTCAAAAGTGTACTGATGTGAAAAATGTATTTCTTCAAGTAACACATATATTGCATAAAAGCAAAAGGATGATTTCAGTCTAGTTAATTTTCAGTAAAATCTGGCTCAAAGTTCAAATTTAATTCTCCCAAAACCACCTAAAACTGTATTTCTCCTCAAGAACACTCAAAAGTTTCTCTCAAAAAGAAATCTTACAAACATAACATGTATGATTGAAAAAGATTATTCTTTAAAATAAAGAATTAGCATCAAAGTTTTCATTCTGGCAGAATTTTTTCTAATCGGACATAAATCTCCCCAAAACCACTAGAAACTTATTTCCCTCAAAACACTAAAAGTGGTTCATATAAAAAAGTCTTCTTGAAAAATGTCTTTTCAATTTCACAAGAATTGCTTAAGAACATTCAAAAGTGAGGATTTGATAAAACCAGTGTTCTTTAAAATTTAAAAGATTTCCTCCCAAAAGCATCAAAACTTATTTCTCAGCAAATTTCATTTAAAACTCTATGATGGAAAAAATGTCTTTCTTCTCCCAAATCCATTGAAAACATGCAAATAAGAAACACTCAAAAGTGTACTGATGTAAAATTATTAATTTTCAAAAACATCAATTTATTGATTAATTTATTAAAACCATGCATTAAACTAGCTTTAAAGTTTTTCCCAAAACTCCCAGAAAGCTCAAAAACCTCAAAATGTATATTGAAAAAATTGTTTCTTCTCAAAAAATTATTTCCCAAACATCAAAACGTATTCTTCAAGAATATTTAAAATTATGAATGCTAAATGTCTTTTTTCCCAAAACACCATGTATTGATTTGAATCATGAAAACCGATGGTAGAAGGGACAAAGTTTTATTTTTTCACAGTAAGAATGTATCAATTAAAAATGTACAATTCTATCATATGGGAAAATTTAGTTTTCACAAAATGTCTAAGCTTAAATCTTCTTCTAATACTTCCATGTAAACGCTGTTTCAAAACACTTAAAATGTTTCTTCAAAACGCCAGAAACGCATTTCCTCAAGAACATCAAAAGTTGACTGATATGACAATACTTCATTTTTTCACAGTAACAATGTATTGATAAAACTCAAAGGGGATGGATATGACAGGTTCCATAACAGCTAGAAGAATTTGACCTCCAAGCATCAAATCTGCATTTTACTATTTATTAAAATGTATTTCATGTAAACTGTAAGTGCCTTTTCTCCAACACCAGAAGCTGAAGAAAACCAAATTTTACTAGTAAAACGTGATTTCGCTCGAAGACAAAATTACCTCCAAGCTCAAATGTTATCTGAGTTTCTGTAAAACCTAAAACTTAAAGTGTCTTTTCTCCCAAAACCACCTAGAAACTATTTCTCATCAAGAATCACTCAAAAGTGACTATGAAAATTATGTATTTCTTAATGTAACACATGTATTTCATTGAAAAATGCAAAATAGATGGATATGAAGGGTAACGTTTTATCAGCTTTACGTAAGAATTTGGCCTCCAAGCATCAAATTTAATTCTGAGTCAATTATGTAAAACTTAGTGTCCATCCTAAACTAGCTTAAAGTGTCTTTCTCTCCCAAAACCACCTAAAACTATTCAAGAACACTCAAAAGTGGATTATGTGAAAAAGATGTATTTCTTCAGAAACACAGTATTGATTGACCTCCGAAGATCATAGTTGGAAATTTTTGTCAATTTATAAAATTGGCCTTAAGCTTAAAGTGTCTTTCTCGCCAATCCATGTAAAACTTATTTCTCTCAAGAATCACTTAAAAGTGGTTTTCATACTAAAAGATGTACTTTCTCAAGAGACTGATTGAAATGTGAAATTGGTTAGAACACAAGGATAGCTCAGATTTTCAGTTTACAGAATTTCTTGTAAAGCTTTTAGTCAAATTTTCATTTCTTGGTCAATCATTAAAACTTATTTCTCCTCAAGATCCTCAAATGGATTCATTTAAAATATTCTTCATAAACGCTCAAGTAACACTCAAAAGTGTACTGATGTGAAAAAGATGTGATTTCTTCTCAGAAAAACAAGAATTAGCCTCAAAGCATCAAATCTTTATTCTGAGCAGAATTTCTTGTAAAACTCTTTAGTCGGAAAGCTTAAAGTGTCTTTCTCTCCCAAAACCACCTAGAAACGTATTTCTCCTCAGAAACACTCAAAAGAGTACTGATGTGAAAATTTGTCATTACTTCACAGTAACACATGTAGTGCCATTGAAAACATGCAAAAGGGAAGATATGACAGGGTACATAGTTGATCAGCTTTCACATAAGAATTTGACCTCCAGCATCAATCTGCATTCTTAGCTCAATTTCATGTAAAACTGTAGTGTTCATCACTAAACTAGCTTAAAGTGTCTTTCTCTCCCAAAACCACCCAGAAACGCTCAAGAACACTCAAAAGTGTACTGATGTGGAAAAGATGTGATTTCTTCTTAGAAATACAAGAATTAGCCTCCAAGCATCTTCATTCTGAGCAGAATTTCTTGTAAAGCTTTATAGTCGGAAAGCTTAATGTGTCTTTCTCTCCCAAAACCACCTAGAAACGTATTTCTCAACAAGAAACACTCAAAAGTGTACTGATGTGAAAATTATGTCATTTCTTAATAGTAACACATGTATTTCATTGAAAACATGCAAAAGTAGATGGATATGACAAGGTACACAGTTTTATCAGCTTTCACGTAAGAATTTGGCCTCCAAGCATCAAATCTTAATTCTGAGCTCAATCTATGTAAAACTGTAGTGTCCATCACTAAACTAGCTTAAAGTGTCTTTCTCTACCAAAACCACCTAGAAACTTATTTCTCCTCAAGAATCACTCAAAAGTGGATTCATATGAAAAAGATGTACTTTCTTCAGAGAAACACATGTATTGCATTCGAAATATGGAAAACACGATGCATAGGATATGGAATATAGTTTTATCAGATTTAACATAAGAATTGGCCTGTAAGCATCAAATTTTCAATCTGAGGTCAATTTCATGTAAAACTCTAGTGTTCATCTCTCAACTAGCTTAAAATGTCTTTCTCTCCCAAAACCACTCATAAACGCTCAAGTAACACTCAAAAGTGTACTGATGTGAAAAAGATGTGATTTCTTCTCAGAAAAACAAGAATTAGCCTCAAAGCATCAAATCTTTATTCTGAGCAGAATTTCTTGTAAAACTCTTTAGTCGGAAAGCTTAAAGTGTCTTTCTCTCCCAAAACCACCTAGAAACGTATTTCTCCTCAAGAAACACTCAAAAGAGTACTGATGTGAAAATTATGTCATTACTTCACAGTAACACATGTAGTGCATTGAAAACATGCAAAAGGGAAGGATATGACAGGGTACATAGTTGATCAGCTTTCACATAAGAATTTGACCTCCAAGCATCAAATCTGCATTCTTAGCTCAATTTCATGTAAAACTGTAGTGTTCATCACTAAACTAGCTTAAAGTGTCTTTCTCTCCCAAAACCACCCAGAAACGCTCAAGAAACACTCAAAAGTGTACTGATGTGGAAAAGATGTGATTTCTTCTTAGAAATACAAGAATTAGCCTCCAAGCATCTTCATTCTGAGTAGAATTTCTTGTAAAGCTTTATAGTCGGAAAGCTTAATGTGTCTTTCTCTCCCAAAACCACCTAGAAACGTATTTCTCAACAAGAAACACTCAAAAGTGTACTGATGTGAAAATTATGTCATTTCTTAATAGTAACACATGTATTTCATTGAAAACATGCAAAAGTAGATGGATATGACAAGGTACACAGTTTTATCAGCTTTCACGTAAGAATTTGGCCTCCAAGCATCAAATCTTAATTCTGAGCTCAATCTATGTAAAACTGTAGTGTCCATCACTAAACTAGCTTAAAGTGTCTTTCTCTCCCAAAACCACCTAGAAACTTATTTCTCCTCAAGAATCACTCAAAAGTGGATTCATATGAAAAAGATGTACTTTCTTCAGAGAAACACATGTATTGCATTCGAAATATGGAAAACACGATGCATAGGATATGGAATATAGTTTTATCAGATTTAACATAAGAATTGGCCTGTAAGCATCAAATTTTCAATCTGAGGTCAATTTCATGTAAAACTCTAGTGTTCATCTCTCAACTAGCTTAAAATGTCTTTCTCTCCCAAAACCACTCATAAACGCTCAAGTAACACTCAAAAGTGTACTGATGTGAAAAAGATGTGATTTCTTCTCAGAAAAACAAGAATTAGCCTCAAAGCATCAAATCTTTATTCTGAGCAGAATTTCTTGTAAAACTCTTTAGTCGGAAAGCTTAAAGTGTCTTTCTCTCCCAAAACCACCTAGAAACGTATTTCTCCTCAAGAAACACTCAAAAGAGTACTGATGTGAAAATTATGTCATTACTTCACAGTAACACATGTAGTGCATTGAAAACATGCAAAAGGGAAGGATATGACAGGCTACATAGTTGATCAGCTTTCACATAAGAATTTGACCTCCAAGCATCAAATCTGCATTCTTAGCTCAATTTCATGTAAAACTGTAGTGTTCATCACTAAACTAGCTTAAAGTGTCTTTCTCTCCCAAAACCACCCAGAAACGCTCAAGAAACACTCAAAAGTGTACTGATGTGAAAAAGATGTGATTTCTTCTTAGAAATACAAGAATTAGCCTCCAAGCATCTTCATTCTGAGCAGAATTTCTTGTAAAGCTTTATAGTCGGAAAGCTTAATGTGTCTTTCTCTCCCAAAACCACCTAGAAACTTATTTCTCCTCAAGAAACACTCAAAAGTGTACTGATGTGAAAATTATGTCATTTCTTAATAGTAACACATGTATTTCATTGAAAACATGCAAAAGTAGATGGATATGACAAGGTACACAGTTTTATCAGCTTTCACGTAAGAATTTGGCCTCCAAGCATCAAATCTTAATTCTGAGCTCAATCTATGTAAAACTGTAGTGTCCATCACTAAACTAGCTTAAAGTGTCTTTCTCTCCCAAAACCACCTAGAAACTTATTTCTCCTCAAGAATCACTCAAAAGTGGATTCATATGAAAAAGATGTACTTTCTTCAGAGAAACACATGTATTGCATTCGAAATATGGAAAACACGATGCATAGGATAGGGAACATAGTTTTATCAGATTTCACAGAAGAATTGGCCTGTAAGCATCAAATTTTCAATCTGAGGTCAATTTCATGTAAAACTCTAGTGTTCATCTCTAAACTAGCTTAAAATATCTTTCTCTCCCAAAACCACTCATAAACGCTCAAGAAACACTCAAAAGTGTACTGATGTGAAAAAGATGTGATTTCTTCTCAGAAAAACAAGAATTAGCCTCAAAGCATCAAATCTTTATTCTGAGCAGAATTTCTTGTAAAACTCTTTAGTCGGAAAGCTTAATGTGTCTTTCTCTCCCAAAACCACCTAGAAACCTCAATTTCTAGAAAATATGATCTTTTCGAAAACTTAAATCTACTCCAAACATTAGAGATTTAAAACTAAATAGTAGAAATAAGTTACTTCTTCATCCCATAAGATTTTCTCAAGTAAATGAAAAGTTAGTATGTATATTATCATACTTCTAGTAACTATTCTAAAATCTTCAACAAACCGATCAAAAGTACAAGTTTATCAAAATGTACTATTGACAAGATTCAATCTTAATACAAGAATACAGTATTCATTCACAGAATTTGTTAAAGTTTTTCGAAAAGCTAAATTTTTCCTCAAAACACTAAAACGTTACATAACTCTAAAAGTGTCTTTTTCGAAAATAATGTATTTCTTAAAATAAAACAGTATTCTATAAAAATGAATATAGTTTATCAGAAACATAAGATTTAATTAAACAAATGTTATGATCAATTATTTTAAAATTAGTATCTTGAAATAAATGTCTTTCACTCAAACAATATTCTTTCAAATCACTCAAAACTATTAAAATGTTCTCTAGAAAACATATAAAGCTAAGTTCTCAAAACTTTGATGATTTTAAAATCAAAAACGAAAAGAATTGCTTTCTTCTAAAAACTAAGAATTTCTTCAAAATCAAATTTAATGATAATTTCTGTAAAACTCAAATACATTTCTCTGAAAATCATTATACGAAAATATCATAACTCAATAACACTCAAAAGTAACTGATGTGAAAGATATTCTCATTAAGCAATTCACTAAAATGACATCTAAATAGCTAAAGTTCTTCTAAAACTTTAGTCGAACTAAAGTCTTTCTCCAAAACACTGATAAATTTTCTCAAGAAAACTCAAAAATACTCAAAATGTCTATTCCTAAACATTGATGTTTAAAATGCAAAAGTAAGTTACGGTCATATACAGAATTCTTTAAAATTTAACTCCAAAGTAATTGCATTTTGCTCAATTCATTAAAACGTATGTTCATCACAAACATTAAAGTGTTTCTCTCCCAATCATAGAAAACGTCATAAACATCAAAAGTGTACGATGGAAAAGATGATTTCTTCTAGCTATAAAGAATTGCCCAAGCATCTAATTTATCAATCATTATGAAAACTCAGTTTCATTCAACTATAAAAGTTTTTCCCCAAAACTAAATGCCTCAAACTCAAAGTTAATTCAAAAGTGATTATTATATTCAAATAGCTTATAGTCAATCTTTATTCTACAGAATTTCTGTAAAACACTTTAGGTCGGAAAGCTTAAAGTGTCTTTCTCTCCCAAAACCACCTAGAAACGTATTTCTCCTCAAGAAACACTCAAAAGAGTACTGATGTGAAAATTATGTCATTACTTCACAGTAACACATGTAGTGCATTGAAAACATGCAAAAGGGAAGGATATGACAGGGTACATAGTTTATCAGCTTTCACATAAGAATTTGACCTCCAAGCATCAAATCTGCATTCTTAGCTCAATTTCATGTAAAACTGTAGTGTTCATCACTAAACTAGCTTAAAGTGTCTTTCTCTCCCAAAACCACCCAGAAACGCTCAAGAAACACTCAAAAGTGTACTGATGTGGAAAAGATGTGATTTCTTCTTAGAAATACAAGAATTAGCCTCCAAGCATCTTCATTCTGAGCAGAATTTCTTGTAAAGCTTTATAGTCGGAAAGCTTAATGTGTCTTTCTCTCCCAAAACCACCTAGAAACGTATTTCTCAACAAGAAACACTCAAAAGTGTACTGATGTGAAAATTATGTCATTTCTTAATAGTAACACATGTATTTCATTGAAAACATGCAAAAGTAGATGGATATGACAAGGTACACAGTTTTATCAGCTTTCACGTAAGAATTTGGCCTCCAAGCATCAAATCTTAATTCTGAGCTCAATCTATGTAAAACTGTAGTGTCCATCACTAAACTAGCTTAAAGTGTCTTTCTCTCCCAAAACCACCTAGAAACTTATTTCTCCTCAAGAATCACTCAAAAGTGGATTCATATGAAAAAGATGTACTTTCTTCAGAGAAACACATGTATTGCATTCGAAATATGGAAAACACGATGCATAGGATATGGAATATAGTTTTATCAGATTTAACATAAGAATTGGCCTGTAAGCATCAAATTTTCAATCTGAGGTCAATTTCATGTAAAACTCTAGTGTTCATCTCTCAACTAGCTTAAAATGTCTTTCTCTCCCAAAACCACTCATAAACGCTCAAGTAACACTCAAAAGTGTACTGATGTGAAAAAAATGTGATTTCTTCTCAGAAAAACAAAAATTAGCCTCAAAGCATCAAATCTTTATTCTTAGCAGAATTTCTTGTAAAACTCTATAGTCGGAAAGCTTAAAGTGTCTTTCTCTCCCAAAACCACCTAGAAACGTATTTCTCCTCAAGAAACACTCAAAAGTGTACTGATGTGAAAAAGATGTGATTTCTTCTCAGAAAAACAAGAATTAGCCTCAAAGCATCAAATCTTTATTCTGAGCAGAATTTCTTGTAAAACTCTTTAGTCGGAAAGCTTAATGTGTCTTTCTCTCCCAAAACCACCTAGAAACGTATTTCTCCTCAAGAAACACTCAAAAGTGTACTGATGTGAAAATTATGTCATTTTTTCACAGAAACACATGTATTGAATTAGAAATATGGAAAACACAATGCCTATGCATCGTGTTTTCCATATTTCAATTCTTATGTGAAAGCTGATAAAACTATGTTCCCTATCCTATGATAGGGAACATAGTTTTATAAGCTTTCACATAAGAATTGTCCTCTAAGCATCAAATCTTCATTCTGATATTAATTTTATGTAAAACTCTAGTGTTCATCTCTAAACTAGCTTAAAATGTCTTTCTCTCCCAAAACTGCCCAGAAACGCCTGTGTCTCCTCAAGAAACACTCAAAAGTTGACTGATATGACAATGACTTCATTTCTTCACAGTAACACATGTATTGCATTGAAAACATGCAAAACGGGATGGATATGACAGGGTACACAGTTTTAACAGCTTTCACGTAAGAATTTGATCTCCAAGCATCAAATCTGCATTCTTAGCTCAATTTCATGTAAAACTGTAGTGTTCATCACTAAACTAGCTTAAAGTGCCTTTCTCTCCCAGACCACCCAGAACGCTGAAGAAACACTCAAAAGTGGACTGATGTGAAAAAGATGTGATTTCTTCTCAGAAAAACAAGTATTAGCCTCAAAGCATCAAATCTTTATTCTGAGCAGAATTTCTTGTAAAACTCTATAGTCGGAAAGCTTAAAGTGTCTTTTCTCCCACCTAGAAACGTATTTCTCAACAAGAAACACTCAAAAGTGTACTGATGTGAAAATTATGTCATTTCTTAATAGTAACACATGTATTGCATTGAAAACATGCAAAACGGGATGGATATGACAGGGTACACAGTTTTAACAACTTTCACGTAAGAATTTGACCTCCAAGCATCAAATCTGCATTCTTAGCTCAATTTCATGTAAAACTGTAGTGTTCATCACTAAACTAGCTTAAAGTGTCTTTCTCTCCCAGACCACCCAGAACGCTCAAGAAACACTCAAAAATGTACTGATGTGAAAAAGACGTGATTTCTTCTCAGAAATACAAGAATTAGCCTCCAAGCATCTTCATTCTGAGCAGAATTTCTTGTAAAGCTTTATAGTCGGAAAGCTTAATGTGTCTTTCTCTCCCAAAACCACCTAGAAACGTATTTCTCAACAAGAAACACTCAAAAGTGTACTGATGTGAAAATTATGTCATTTCTTAATAGTAACACATGTATTTCATTGAAAACATGCAAAAGTAGATGGATATGACAGGGTACACAGTTTTATCAGCTTTCACGTAAGAATTTGGCCTCCAAGCATCAAATCTTAATTCTGTGCTCAATCTATGTAAAACTGTAGTGTCCATCACTAAACTAGCTTAAAGTGTCTTTCTCTCCCAAAACCACCTAGAAACGTAATTCTCCTCAAGAAACACTCAAAAGTGTACTGATGTGAAAATTATGTCATTTTTCACAGAAACACATGTATTGAATTAGAAATATGGAAAACACGATGCCTATGCATCGTGTTTTCCATATTTCAAAGCTAGCTTTCACATAAGAATTGTCCTCTAAGCATCAAATCTTCATTCTGATATTAATTTTATGTAAAACTCTAGTGTTCATCTCTAAACTAGTTTAAAATGTCTTTCTCTCCCAAAACTGCCCAGAAACGCATGTCTCCTCAAGAAACACTCAAAAGTTGACTGATATGACAATGACTTCATTTCTTCACAGTAACACATGTATTGCATTGAAAACATCCAAAAGGGGATGGATATGACAGGGTACACAGTTTTAACAGCTTTCACGTAAGAATTTGACCTCCAAGCATCAAATCTGCATTCTTAGCTCAATTTCATGTAAAACTGTAGTGTTCATCACTAAACTAGCTTAAAGTGTCTTTCTCTCCCAGACCACCCAGAACGCTCAAGAAACACTCAAAAATGTACTGATGTGAAAAAGACGTGATTTCTTCTCAGAAATACAAGAATTAGCCTCCAAGCATCAAATCTTCATTCTGAGCAGAATTTCTTGTAAAACTCTATAGTCGGAAAGCTTAAAGTGTCTTTTCTCCCAAAACCACCTAGAAACGTATTTCTCAACAAGAAACACTCAAAAGTGTACTGATGTGAAAATTATGTCATTTCTTAATAGTAACACATGTATTTCATTGAAAACATGCAAAAGTAGATGGATATGACAAGGTACACAGTTTTATCAGCTTTCACGTAAGAATTTGGCCTCCAAGCATCAAATCTTAATTCTGAGCTCAATCTATGTAAAACTGTAGTGTCCATCACTAAACTAGCTTAAAGTGTCTTTCTCTCCCAAAACCACCTAGAAACTTATTTCTCAACAAGAATCACTCAAAAGTGGATTCATATGAAAAAGATGTACTTTCTTCAGAGAAACACATGTATTGCATTCGAAATATGGAAAACACGATGCATAGGATATGGAATATAGTTTTATCAGATTTAACATAAGAATTGGCCTGTAAGCATCAAATTTTCAATCTGAGGTCAATTTCATGTAAAACTCTAGTGTTCATCTCTCAACTAGCTTAAAATGTCTTTCTCTCCCAAAACCACTCATAAACGCTCAAGTAACACTCAAAAGTGTACTGATGTGAAAAAGATGTGATTTCTTCTCAGAAAAACAAGTATTAGCCTCAAAGCATCAAATCTTTATTCTGAGCAGAATTTCTTGTAAAACTCTTTAGTCGGAAAGCTTAAAGTGTCTTTCTCTCCCAAAACCACCTAGAAACGTATTTCTCCTCAAGAAACACTCAAAAGAGTACTGATGTGAAAATTATGTCATTACTTCACAGTAACACATGTAGTGCATTGAAAACATGCAAAAGGGAAGGATATGACAGGGTACATAGTTTATCAGCTTTCACATAAGAATTTGACCTCCAAGCATCAAATCTGCATTCTTAGCTCAATTTCATGTAAAACTGTAGTGTTCATCACTAAACTAGCTTAAAGTGTCTTTCTCTCCCAAAACCACCCAGAAACGCTCAAGAAACACTCAAAAGTGTACTGATGTGAAAAAGATGTGATTTCTTCTTAGAAATACAAGAATTAGCCTCCAAGCATCTTCATTCTGAGCAGAATTTCTTGTAAAGCTTTATAGTCGGAAAGCTTAAAGTGTCTTTCTCTCCCAAAACAACCTAGAAACGTATTTCTCAACAAGAAACACTCAAAAGTGTACTGATGTGAGAATTATGTCATTTCTTAATAGTAACACATGTATTTCATTGAAAACATGCAAAAGTAGATGGATATGACAGGGTACACAGTTTTATCAACTTTCACGTAAGAATTTGGCCTCCAAGCATCAAATCTTAATTCTGAGCTCAATCTATGTAAAACTGTAGTGTTCATCACTAAACTAGCTTAAAGTGTCTTTCGCTCCCAAAACCACCTAGAAACTTATTTCTCATCAAGAATCACTCAAAAGTGGATTCATATGAAAAAGATGTACTTTCTTCAGAGAAACACATGTATTGCATTCGAAATATGGAAAACACGATGCATAAGGATATGGAATATAGTTTTATCAGATTTAACATAAGAATTGGCCTGTAAGCATCAAATTTTCAATTTGAGGTCAATTTCATGTAAAACTCTAGTGTTCATCTCTCAACTAGCTTAAAATGTCTTTCTCTCCCAAAACCACTCATAAACGCTCAAGTAACACTCAAAAGTGTACTGATGTGAAAAAAATGTGATTTCTTCTCAGAAAAACAAAAATTAGCCTCAAAGCATCAAATCTTTATTCTTAGCAGAATTTCTTGTAAAACTCTATAGTCGGAAAGCTTAAAGTGTCTTTCTCTCCCAAAACCACCTAGAAACGTATTTCTCCTCAAGAAACACTCAAAAGTGTACTGATGTGAAAAAGATGTGATTTCTTCTCAGAAAAACAAGAATTAGCCTCAAAGCATCAAATCTTTATTCTGAGCAGAATTTCTTGTAAAACTCTTTAGTCGGAAAGCTTAAAGTGTCTTTCTCTCCCAAAACCACCTAGAAACGTATTTCTCCTCAAGAAACACTCAAAAGTGTACTGATGTGAAAATTATGTCATTTTTTCACAGAAACACATGTATTGAATTAGAAATATGGAAAACACAATGCCTATGCATCGTGTTTTCCATATTTCAATTCTTATGTGAAAGCTGATAAAACTATGTTCCCTATCCTATGATAGGGAACATAGTTTTATAAGCTTTCACATAAGAATTGTCCTCTAAGCATCAAATCTTCATTCTGATATTAATTTTATGTAAAACTCTAGTGTTCATCTCTAAACTAGCTTAAAATGTCTTTCTCTCCCAAAACTGCCCAGAAACGCCTGTGTCTCCTCAAGAAACACTCAAAAGTTGACTGATATGACAATGACTTCATTTCTTCACAGTAACACATGTATTGCATTGAAAACATGCAAAACGGGATGGATATGACAGGGTACACAGTTTTAACAGCTTTCACGTAAGAATTTGATCTCCAAGCATCAAATCTGCATTCTTAGCTCAATTTCATGTAAAACTGTAGTGTTCATCACTAAACTAGCTTAAAGTGCCTTTCTCTCCCAGACCACCCAGAACGCTGAAGAAACACTCAAAAGTGGACTGATGTGAAAAAGATGTGATTTCTTCTCAGAAAAACAAGTATTAGCCTCAAAGCATCAAATCTTTATTCTGAGCAGAATTTCTTGTAAAACTCTATAGTCGGAAAGCTTAAAGTGTCTTTTCTCCCACCTAGAAACGTATTTCTCAACAAGAAACACTCAAAAGTGTACTGATGTGAAAATTATGTCATTTCTTAATAGTAACACATGTATTGCATTGAAAACATGCAAAACGGGATGGATATGACAGGGTACACAGTTTTAACAACTTTCACGTAAGAATTTGACCTCCAAGCATCAAATCTGCATTCTTAGCTCAATTTCATGTAAAACTGTAGTGTTCATCACTAAACTAGCTTAAAGTGTCTTTCTCTCCCAGACCACCCAGAACGCTCAAGAAACACTCAAAAATGTACTGATGTGAAAAAGACGTGATTTCTTCTCAGAAATACAAGAATTAGCCTCCAAGCATCTTCATTCTGAGCAGAATTTCTTGTAAAGCTTTATAGTCGGAAAGCTTAATGTGTCTTTCTCTCCCAAAACCACCTAGAAACGTATTTCTCAACAAGAAACACTCAAAAGTGTACTGATGTGAAAATTATGTCATTTCTTAATAGTAACACATGTATTTCATTGAAAACATGCAAAAGTAGATGGATATGACAGGGTACACAGTTTTATCAGCTTTCACGTAAGAATTTGGCCTCCAAGCATCAAATCTTAATTCTGTGCTCAATCTATGTAAAACTGTAGTGTCCATCACTAAACTAGCTTAAAGTGTCTTTCTCTCCCAAAACCACCTAGAAACGTAATTCTCCTCAAGAAACACTCAAAAGTGTACTGATGTGAAAATTATGTCATTTTTCACAGAAACACATGTATTGAATTAGAAATATGGAAAACACGATGCCTATGCATCGTGTTTTCCATATTTCAAAGCTAGCTTTCACATAAGAATTGTCCTCTAAGCATCAAATCTTCATTCTGATATTAATTTTATGTAAAACTCTAGTGTTCATCTCTAAACTAGTTTAAAATGTCTTTCTCTCCCAAAACTGCCCAGAAACGCATGTCTCCTCAAGAAACACTCAAAAGTTGACTGATATGACAATGACTTCATTTCTTCACAGTAACACATGTATTGCATTGAAAACATCCAAAAGGGGATGGATATGACAGGGTACACAGTTTTAACAGCTTTCA
This sequence comes from Sebastolobus alascanus, assembly GCA_916701645.2. Classification (NCBI taxonomy): domain Eukaryota; kingdom Metazoa; phylum Chordata; class Actinopteri; order Perciformes; family Sebastidae; genus Sebastolobus; species Sebastolobus alascanus. Next base: position 2,551 of record CAKAOJ020000597.1, on the reverse strand, counting down.
CGTAAGAATTTGACCTCCAAGCATCAAATCTGCATTCTTAGCTCAATTTCATGTAAAACTGTAGTGTTCATCACTAAACTAGCTTAAAGTGTCTTTCTCTCCCAGACCACCCAGAACGCTCAAGAAACACTCAAAAATGTACTGATGTGAAAAAGACGTGATTTCTTCTCAGAAATACAAGAATTAGCCTCCAAGCATCAAATCTTCATTCTGAGCAGAATTTCTTGTAAAACTCTATAGTCGGAAAGCTTAAAGTGTCTTTTCTCCCAAAACCACCTAGAAACGTATTTCTCAACAAGAAACACTCAAAAGTGTACTGATGTGAAAATTATGTCATTTCTTAATAGTAACACATGTATTTCATTGAAAACATGCAAAAGTAGATGGATATGACAAGGTACACAGTTTTATCAGCTTTCACGTAAGAATTTGGCCTCCAAGCATCAAATCTTAATTCTGAGCTCAATCTATGTAAAACTCTAGTGTTCATCTCTAAACTAGCTTAAAGTGTCTTTCTCTCCCAAAACCACCTAGAAACTTATTTCTCAACAAGAATCACTCAAAAGTGGATTCATATGAAAAAGATGTACTTTCTTCAGAGAAACACATGTATTGCATTCGAAATATGGAAAACACGATGCATAGGATATGGAATATAGTTTTATCAGATTTAACATAAGAATTGGCCTGTAAGCATCAAATTTTCAATCTGAGGTCAATTTCATGTAAAACTCTAGTGTTCATCTCTCAACTAGCTTAAAATGTCTTTCTCTCCCAAAACCACTCATAAACGCTCAAGTAACACTCAAAAGTGTACTGATGTGAAAAAGATGTGATTTCTTCTCAGAAAAACAAGTATTAGCCTCAAAGCATCAAATCTTTATTCTGAGCAGAATTTCTTGTAAAACTCTTTAGTCGGAAAGCTTAAAGTGTCTTTCTCTCCCAAAACCACCTAGAAACGTATTTCTCCTCAAGAAACACTCAAAAGAGTACTGATGTGAAAATTATGTCATTACTTCACAGTAACACATGTAGTGCATTGAAAACATGCAAAACGGGATGGATATGACAGGGTACACAGTTTTAACAACTTTCACGTAAGAATTTGACCTCCAAGCATCAAATCTGCATTCTTAGCTCAATTTCATGTAAAACTGTAGTGTTCATCACTAAACTAGCTTAAAGTGTCTTTCTCTCCCAGACCACCCAGAACGCTCAAGAAACACTCAAAAATGTACTGATGTGAAATAGACGTGATTTCTTCTCAGAAATACAAGAATTAGCCTCCAAGCATCTTCATTCTGAGCAGAATTTCTTGTAAAGCTTTATAGTCGGAAAGCTTAATGTGTCTTTCTCTCCCAAAACCACCTAGAAACGTATTTCTCAACAAGAAACACTCAAAAGTGTACTGATGTGAAAATTATGTCATTTCTTAATAGTAACACATGTATTTCATTGAAAACATGCAAAAGTAGATGGATATGACAGGGTACACAGTTTTATCAGCTTTCACGTAAGAATTTGGCCTCCAAGCATCAAATCTTAATTCTGTGCTCAATCTATGTAAAACTGTAGTGTCCATCACTAAACTAGCTTAAAGTGTCTTTCTCTCCCAAAACCACCTAGAAACGTAATTCTCCTCAAGAAACACTCAAAAGTGTACTGATGTGAAAATTATGTCATTTCTTAATAGTAACACATGTATTTCATTGAAAACATGCAAAAGTAGATGGATATGACAAGGTACACAGTTTTATCAGCTTTCACGTAAGAATTTGGCCTCCAAGCATCAAATCTTAATTCTGAGCTCAATCTATGTAAAACTGTAGTGTCCATCACTAAACTAGCTTAAAGTGTCTTTCTCTCCCAAAACCACCTAGAAACTTATTTCTCAACAAGAATCACTCAAAAGTGGATTCATATGAAAAAGATGTACTTTCTTCAGAGAAACACATGTATTGCATTCGAAATATGGAAAACACGATGCATAGGATATGGAATATAGTTTTATCAGATTTAACATAAGAATTGGCCTGTAAGCATCAAATTTTCAATCTGAGGTCAATTTCATGTAAAACTCTAGTGTTCATCTCTCAACTAGCTTAAAATGTCTTTCTCTCCCAAAACCACTCATAAACGCTCAAGTAACACTCAAAAGTGTACTGATGTGAAAAAGATGTGATTTCTTCTCAGAAAAACAAGTATTAGCCTCAAAGCATCAAATCTTTATTCTGAGCAGAATTTCTTGTAAAACTCTTTAGTCGGAAAGCTTAAAGTGTCTTTCTCTCCCAAAACCACCTAGAAACGTATTTCTCCTCAAGAAACACTCAAAAGAGTACTGATGTGAAAATTATGTCATTACTTCACAGTAACACATGTAGTGCATTGAAAACATGCAAAACGGGATGGATATGACAGGGTACACAGTTTTAACAACTTTCACGTAAGAATTTGACCTCCAAGCATCAAATCTGCATTCTTAGCTCAATTCATGTAAAACTGTAGTGTTCATCACTAAACGCTTAAAGTTTTTTCTCCCCAAAAAAACCCA
>CAKAOJ020000596.1:0-59264 GCA_916701645.2 Sebastolobus alascanus | reverse complement strand
AGGACACACTGCTTCTTGTAATCCTCCTGTGTGTACGTGTGTGTGTGTGTGTGTGTGTGTGTGTGTGTGTGTGTGTGCTAGCACATACCAATGACCTTGGCCTGGAATCTGACCTTCAGACTGGTGCCTTTTCTCCCTCTGGTTACCAGAGTGATCTCCTCCTGCAGCACCCCCTCCTGGTGAGTCCTGTACTCACACGTTACCTTTACTCCTCCTTTAAAGAGAGGGAGAGGGTTCATCAACATATACATTTACTTACTTTGTATTTTGCTTGTAATTTTGTGTGACCTCTTAAATTCCGTTGCATGGAAAGAGTCTTGTGTGTTGTTTCATGAGTAATATGTTGTTACTGATGAAATAGTGATGAAAAAAAAACCCAGAGCTGCAGTTGCTTGTGGAGCAGTCGCTGGCTAGACGAGGGGGCAGGATATTAACTCCCTCTGCCAAATAAACTACAAAGATATTTAAGTGGCGGTAGGCAGTATATTTTTGGCATCATTGGCCAAAAATTCCATAATAACCTTTCAACATATTGTAATTTAAGTGCTCTGAGAGTAGACTTCTGCTCCTCCTCATGGCTCTGTTTTCAGGATTTAGAAAATCTAGCCCGTGACGGGAGACTTTGACCAATCACAGGTCATTTCAGAGAGAGAGAGCGTTCCTATTGGCTGTGCTCCGGCTGGTGGGCGGTGCTTGGTATTTCCTCAGCAGATCTCAACATGGCTGCCGGGTCACAAACTTTCTCATTTTACAGCTAAACCGTACACTACAACTGTTTTAAATTTGATTTAAGTTACTCGCTACTCGAGTCATTTCTTAAGTAAATACTTTTGTACTAGTACTCAAGTAGTTATTTTGATGACCATTTTTACGTCTACTTGAGTACTTTTTTTTTTTGCAAAGTAACTACTTTTACTTGAGTACAGTTTTTGGCTACCCTACCCACCACTTGACTTGTGTAAATTGTTTTCATGAATTTAAATTAAATTAGGTAGCAGTACAGTTTATGGTTTGTGTTTGGGGTTTGGGGGCGGCAGCAGCTCAGTCTGTTCGGACTTGGCTTGGGTTCAAGTCCCCGCATGGACCAAGTACTGACTGTGGACTGGTAGCTGGAGAGGTGCCAGTTTGCCTCTTGGGCACTGCCCTTGAGCAAGGCACCAGCCCCCTCGCTCTGACATCTCTCCATTAAATGCATGTGTGCAGGTCCTGTTTGTGCATGTGTGTATGTATTTTGGGCCTGTGTGTAATGTGTAAGCTAACAACAGAGTGAGTCTTCTTAAGCTAAGCACTCATTCGGTGGTTGCCTCGCTAAAACGAAAATAGACGCAGCAAACTGAATAAAATGCTCTGTTTGATCAGGGCCTTACCCTCCAGTGTGGAGTTAATCCGATGGACCCGGAGGCTGGGAAACCTCCGAGTTGGAGAGGAGGAAGGAAGACAGGAGAGCTCTTTGCCCAGTGTGGGGACATCTGGGACGGTGAAGACAATCTCATAACAGTGGTGGCTCTTCAGGAAACCGGCCTGGAGAGAGGAACGACAGAGTACGGGCAAAGAGTAGGGTTGTGAATGTAAAATCTACGGTAACTACAGCTGTCAGGTAGATGTAGTGGAGAAAAAGGTACAAAGCCTTAAAAAATGTACCAATACCTCCAAACTGTACAATAGAATTTTACATTAAAACATAACATAAAGAAACATTTTTTATTTTTTTCCCCTTTAATTAGTTTCCCCCCTCCTCCCAAGAATTGCTGTGAAGTGCATCAGTCGTTACAAACTCATGCTGTGCAGCCAACAATTCAAACCCACAGAACATTATCTCAACGTTACCAAAGACAAACTGAATTCAGGGAAATGTGTGTAAAATGTTGCACAAGACATTAACCTGTTCAGCCCTATAGGGTGCTGGAAGGTGTGGTTCGCCTAGACAGACATACCCAAAATAAATGAAGAATAGCTCCACAACTAGCAGGTCTATATGCATGATCTTAGTCTCTATGGATAGGTAAGACCTCAGAGAATTCATCCCCAGTTTCAGTAACATTGTGACTGTTACTATGTCTGAGTAAACTGTGATGAACCAAAGGAAAAATGTACATTTTTATCCTTGCAACTCCTTGACTACAAGTGTGCCAAAGCAGATATAAATAACACAAAGCACATAGATTCTACAAAGGTTTTAGTCAGGATAGGACCAGGAGGACTCTCCATTTGGCACACTTGGATACCCAAAGTGTGCCAAATGGGGTTTATACCTCTAGAAAGGGAATCTGGCTGTAAAATACTACTGATATCCACTACAGGAGGCTATGTGCACACAATGGAGCCTTTGGCCATGACATTTACCCTGTGCATCATCACATTCTACCATTGTGCACAGTATGAAATCAATAAAAAACAACTAAATTGTATAATTTTGACTCCAAATGGAGAAGTTTTATTATAATAATAATGAAAGATGATCAAGTAAAACTTAGATAATAACAAATAAGATCAATAACAATGTAAAAACAGTTGCAGCCAGACAGCTAAATAAAAGCTGACACTAAAAAACCTCTGTAAAGCCGAGGGGAGCTGCAAATTCAGCAGATAATTCTCTGTAGGTTCATCACTATGTGACCCCTTTAACATTGTCATGTTGTTTTCACATCGACATCCGTTACATTGCAATTATAAAAACATTGATTATAGCTGCATGCATATGACGGGCCATGAAACAGACCCTCTAGTTCCACGGACACACACGGACACACACGGACACACCTTGACCAAGTAGCTGCCATCCTTCTCCAGGATAGCAATGAGACTGCAGAGGTTTGACTCGTCATCTCTCCGCGTTGGAGAGCCGGGGGTCTCGTCGTCGTCAGGGAAACGCACCCCGCCGCTCTTCGAGGTGGAGCCTGGTGACGGAGAGAAAATACAGTATTTATTCTTTTTGACACTTAGAAACAAACATACTTCCATGAGATAAGTTACAGATCCTCTATACATACATCACCCACCTATGTCTGTCTTATTTTAAGATTCGTTATACATAGAAAAGCAAAAAAGGAAAAACTATGAACAGAAAGGGAGTGATCTTTTCATTATCATACAATCATAGATTTGCAAATAAATAAAATCTGGCCTTTGGGGAGTTCTCCCAGCGTGACACAAATAATTCCAATTTATGGTTATCATATGCTGCTATCCTCTCCATGTTGTAAATGTCCATTGTAATGGAGACAATACAGGTTTTAAATCATCTAGCAAATCGAGGCAGGCACAATTATGGAGATGTGATTATAAATAATGATCTCGATGTTGCAACAAAGCAGAAACAGCAACATGAATTTTAATGAATGTTTAATGAATTCCTGTAAAGCAGGAAACTGAAGATGCAAAGAGAGCAGGTTTGAGTCAACAGAAACATCTGGATAAATGAACAGCATGATTGACAGCCGGCTCTGACTGGTTGTTTTCCTCCGGTCTGTGAAATCTGCTCCAATTCTACCCACTGCAGCTTTAACAGTTAGAGTTGGAGTTAATTAATGAGGTACCGGTCCGTCAAACTTGTTTTTCTGCATCTTACAGCTCCCCTCCGTTCTGTGTATTGTCACCAGCATGTTTGGAGAATCTAAAGTCCACCAGTTAAGTTTACAGACGTCACATAACTGTACGAAGGCCAAACTACATGCCAGTCAACTGAAGCACTCGCACACGCGGGCAGTGTCTCACTTACCTTTTCTTCCCGTTGCCATGGTAATGTGGTTAGGAATTAGAAAGCGTCGGACAATACCCGACAGATGTCATCACTGACCTCCAGAGTACGAGGACAGACAAAGACAGAGAGAGAAGTAAAAACAGTTGTGAAGCTTGAGATCTTTTTGCTGTCCTGGGCTTCAGAAACAGATGGTGCACTGCATAGAGTATCAGTATCACAGAGCTCCGCTCCACCTCAACACTGTATTGATCTTACACGTCCCTCCCTTCATGTCTTTCTCTGTCCTACACTTAAAGCAAAATATGCTCGCATGTAAATAAACTACATAGCTTGTGCACAGAGTTTCAGTTCTGTTACAGAAGCAGGCTTGTGACTGGAAGGTTGCCAGTTGAATCCCCGGACTGGCAGGATGAATCTGGGTAAGGAAAGTGAAAGAGCAGCACTCCCTCATTACCAACCCTAAGGTGTCCTCAAGCAAGACCCGAAACCTCCAGCCGCCCCAGGGGAGCTGCTCATTGGCCAGCAGGCGAATCGGGTGCGGATACCAACATCGGCTGCACGACACTCTTCAGAGTAGTGTCTTTCGTTTTAAAGCTATGGCAGAATTTCACATTTAGATTTATTATCTTACAGCGTCCAAGAAGTATTTGCAGGCGGGATCATACAGTAGTGTCTGCACCGACTGCAGCTGCCATATACTGAGAGGAAAACATGTTCTGAAAATAGTGATTTCTGGAGACACTATGATCAAAAATGACGTGAACATTTTGAATTCACTTGGGCCAAAAGAAATGGGCCAAAAAGAGACTGTCAGTGATGTCTCATTTGTGGAGTGAGGTGAGAGAGAAAGGCAACACCCAGTTAGTGAGTGTCCCTCTTCCTCCTCCTCCCTCCTCCTCCTCCCTCCCTCCTCCTCCCTCCTCCCTCCTCCTCCTCCTCCTCCTCCTCCTCCTCCCTCCTCCTCCCTCCTCCTCCCTCCTTCCTCCTCCTCCTCCTCCTCCTCTCTCCTCCTCCTCCTCCTCCTCCTCCTCCTCCCTCCTCCCTCCTCCTCCTCCTCCTCCTCCTCCTCCTCCTCCTCCTCCTCCTCCTCCTCCCTCCCTCCTCCTCCCTCCTCCTCCCTCCTCCGCCCTCCTTCCTCCTCCTCCCCCTCTTCCTCCTCCTCCTCCTCTTCCTCCTCCTCCTCCCTCCTCCTCCTCCCCCTCCCCCTCCTCCTCCTCTCTCCTCCTCCTCCTCCTCCTCCTCCTCCTCCTCCTCCTCCTCCTCCTCCTCCTCCTCCTCCTCCTCCCCCTCCTCCTCCTCCTCCTCCTCAGTACAGACATGAGCTGCCTCATTGAGCTCTTGAACACATCACCTGCACTGACGGCGTGATCGCATAATGGATAGAATCAGCCTTATTAACAGAGTTTCCCTCTTCCTCCTCTCCCTCCTCCTCCTCCTCCCTCCTCCTCCTCCCCTCCTCCTCCTCCTCCTCCTCCTCCTCCTCCTCCTCCTCCTCCTCCTCCTCGCTCCTCCTCCTCCCCCTCCTCCTCCTCCTCCTCCTCCTCCTCAGTACAGACATGAGCTGCCTCATTGAGCTCTTGAACACATCACCTGCACTGACGGCGTGATCGCATAATGGATAGAATCAGCCTTATTAGCAGAGTTTCCCTCTTCCTCCTCCTCCTCCTCCTCCCTCCTCCTCCTCCCTCCTCCTCCTCCAGCCTTATTAGCACGCACGGACAAACAGGCCTAAATGAAAACGCGCACACGCCCATCAGCTCAGCATCCTGCAGTGAAATGAATCATCCCCAGCATGGGGAACACGTACCGCTCAGTGCAGATGTGCCTCTCTGCTGTCACAGCATCCTCTCTGAGCACCAACACCAACATCTGTCCCGGTGACGCGCTGCCGACAGAGAGAGGAGGCTCAAACATGGCTCATGATCGCGGGCGTGCGCCTTCTCAGCGGACACGCGCGTAGCGATGATTTGCCTAAATGTGGGACAGCGTGACTCGTGCAATAACAGTGGTTATTTATAGTTGTTGTTTTTTTGTCTTCTAATGCATCATTTAAGATATTTAAGGTGAAGTGCAAATTATATTCCATAACTGGATAATCTCTGCAGGTTTTTATGTATTACAGGTTATTCAATTATTATCCATAATGCAGTGTGTGGTAAGCGATGGTTTTATGCAGGTTCAGGTTTAAAGCTGCAGTAGGCAGCAATTTTTGGGCATAATTTGGCAAAAAATTCCATAATAATCTTTCAGCATATTGTAATTCAAGTGTTCTGAGAGAAAACTAGACTTCTGCACCTCCTCATCGTGGCTCTGTTTTCAGGCTTTAAAACATCTACATGAGGGGAGACTTTGACCAATCACAGGTCATTTCACAGAGAGAGAGAGAGCGCTCCTATTGGCTGTGCTCCGGCTGGTGGGCGGTGCTTAGTATTTCCTCAACAGATCTCAACATGGCTGCCGGGTCACAAACTTTCTCATTTTACAGCTAAACAGTAACTACAAGATGTTTCTGAGAACATTTGAGGAGAGAAATAGTCATTACAGTAACAGAATATTGATTCATATTTGATCAGCGCTGCCTAGTTCGACTGTTTGGTCGGAGTTCACGAGTGATTGACAGCCGGCTCTGACTGGTTGTTTTCCTCCGGTCTGTGAAATCTTGCAGATGACTACTGTCAGGATATAGTGACCGTTTTATAAAAATATTTTTTTTTAATCATATATGCTCCAGTCTCGCCTACTTCAGCTCTAATATGTTGCCTCGAGGTTTGATGTATTAGGCTTCTAATAGGCCCTCTGCCTGTTACTGCTGTATGTGTTCCCTGTATAGTGATATGAAAACATTTTAATGGTTTAACATTTTAACTTTGCAATTCACAGCAGATCCGTTAATGTATAGCTGTGCATTTAATAATTCTTTCTTTGCATAACAGATATAATAATATAGGCTATTTAATGTCTTTCTAATATGACTAAATGCTTTAAAACTATTGAACATTGCACATTTAGCCTTGAGTGTTTCCTACACTAATTAAGGTTATTTAAGCCTTTTAACAGACTTTTCAGTGTCCCACATTTCCCACATTTGGAAATAAAGATTTGTCTGAGACAACTTGGCACTGATATGTCCACCATTTCTTTTATGAGTGTGATATCTGCATTTTCTTTTTTGGTTTGATTAGGACACATCCTGGAGATTTCAGAGTGGTACTGGGTGTGGATTTAATGTATTGGCTTCATATCGCAATATATTCCAGAAGTCTGAAATGCAAAAAAATGTCCCACATTAGGCTTATCCACCCTACACGGACCGAGAAAACAATAGTTCTTATTTAATCAGTCAAAGAAAATGTTCATGTTATCCAAGGCACACATTTTAACCAGCTGTTCCATTTTCATCAGATAGATGGAGCAGAAGAGCTCAGTATCATGAGGACCTGCAGAGAACTGCTGCCATTTCTGGTAAATGCTGAAGGGAGGGGAGAGCAAGGTTTGAGGTGTACAGTTAACAAGTGGACTTCCCAGAAATAAAGCAGGGGTGGATACAGAAGTCAGAAAACAGGGGACAAACTAGGTCACTGAATAAACTCTACACACATTAAAGACACTCGACATGCTGAACAGGCTGACCATTTACCTTAAAGTCGAGATTAATGATAAAAATGCCTTTTTTTAACCCTTTTCGATCATATCCCCAGTTATATCGTGCACCTATTTAACAATATATGCAAAAAAAAAACAATTTCTTCTTATTTTTATATTACAATAGAATCATCTTTTCTTCCTGTAAAACAAAATATGACGTGTGCTTATGTAAGCTAGGACCAACCAATAATAATAATATCATCATGACATCCATCCATCAATCAATCTGCAACTTATGGAGCCACAGTCTACAGGAAGCTCTGTTTCACACTACATTCTAAGCCCGCCCACTTTTTAGCGGTCCAATCAAACGTGAAGGATTTGATTTAAATCCCTCTTACTGTACACCGCTCAAATATTCCGTTTCACTGGGGAATACGTTACAGAAGCTAAAGATGCTCTAACTTCTGTTTCACTGGGAATTTAGGGGTTGAATTCAAACAGAACATAAAAGTGAAACAGCAGTGGGAACTAGCAGTGAAAGTTCAGAAGACTCGAATGATCCTAATGAAAGTTAGAATACTGTGACAAACAAGCCAGCATGTGGTCATCGGGAGAAACTTTTTCCTGCATTTCACAAATATCTGGAACATTTACTAAGTCATTATTATGACTGTTTGCACACTTTTTATACTCAAGATTTCCAACCCCAGGTCATGTGTGCATTTTGGAAAAGACTTTAAAGTTTTAAACGTTTTAATGTAAAGGTCCCTGTATAATATAATATAATATAATATAATATAATATAATATTATATTATATTATATTATATTATATACAATGAAATGTCTGAATGAAGGCTACCCCTAACACTGCTACTGTTATTATTATTATGTACTTACTAATAAGAGCAATCAGAATAACAGACAAATATTAGTACATAAATAAATAATGCTAACAATAAATAATATTAGTTATGATCTGAATTTATTGAAATAATAGTGATAATACAGCAATTATAAAAACAAAATAATCTAATAGCATAACCAAGACATGCCATCAGTTTTATTGTTTGCATTATTAGACACATATCGCTTTTAATACGTATCGTACATTTCACAATAAAATAAAATATCATGTTAGATATGAACATTTATAAGCTAACATTAGTTTATAGATTAGCTAACAATAAGGAACGTTAGCTAGCTCTTATCTGATGTTACAGAAGCAAACGATTTGTAAAGACGTAATGTTAACTTGAATAGTTGATTAACTGTGGATTAAATCATTTTTATTTTATTTGATATATTCCTGTGTGTGGGAGATTCTGGAGGGTTCCTCTGTTTAAGCCTGAACCACTCATTTTTTGAACCAGCCTACAATTGTACTTCCCAAACTTTTAAATGCTCCAACTACGGCTTCACCAACTGCTACCAGACGATATAATATATTAGACTCCTCAGCTTCCTTTCTGGCCTCATTATCCTGCCTGGACTGCAACTTTTCTCTCTCCTCTCTTAGTTCTCTTTCATGCTTTTCCTTCATTTCATTCATCATGTTTCTCTCTTTCTCCTCATTCTCCCTCTTCCTCTCTTCTCTCTCCTCCTTCACCCTCTTTCTCTCTTCTTCTCTCTCCTCCTTCTCCCTCTTTCTCTCTGTTTCTCTCTCCTCCCTCTCCCTCTTTATCTCCTCATTCATCTCCTGCTTATCTGTCTTCCTCTCCTCCTCTCTGTTTTTTCTCTCCCTCTCCTCCTCCTCCTGTCTCTCTTTTCTCTCCTTCCTCCTCTCCTCCTCTCTCTCTTTTCTCTCCCTCTCTCTCTCAGCCTGGTGTTGATCATGAATTTTCTTCATCTCTTTTTCATATTTCTCTTGTAGTTTTCTCTCCATTTCCTCTTTTTCTTTGCGTATTTCCTCTTCTTTCTCTTTCAGGATGCGTTGTTTCTCCTCTTCGATTGCCCTCTCGGCCTCTTGGAACATCTCGTTGGTGTAGTGGCTTCCTCCGTTCTTCTGGACTAAATTTCTGATCTTCTGGAGCAGCTCAGTGACCTGAGAGCGATCCTTCAGCTTATTATTGAAGACATGGTACTGGCCATTACATCTGTCCACGAGTTCCTGCAGGTCTGAGCATTCCGTCAAGAAGTCCTCAATAGTTGTGTCTTCAAGAAGGTCTCCATGAGTAAAGAGAACCATGCTGTGTCTGTCTGCAGCCTCGCCGAAGATTTCTTGAATCTTTTGCACTGTCTGCTTTTCCTCTTCAGTGTATCTGCCCAGCCTGATGACCACCAGGAACACATGGGGTCCAGGAGCAGCGTAAGAGATGCACTGGCAGATGTCTTTAGTTGTTTTATCCTCGCCAAACCTGGTGTCGAACAGGCCCGGGGTGTCGATAACAGCAACCTGTTGCCCGTCCACCTCAGCTTTGCCCTTGGAACAGTCTACAGTCATCGACTTTGCACTGAACTTTGATTTAAAGCTCTTTCCTCCCAGAATGGTGTTTCCAGTGGCGCTCTTCCCAATTCCAGTCTTCCCCACCAGCACTATCCTCAGCTCCTTGTCATTTTTTCTGCTCGATCCTGTGTAGAAGAATGAGTGAAACAGATTAAGAATCTACACCCGGTTGTACATACATTGTACTTAATACAATTCATACATAGATAGGAGTAAAGAAATATCTATTCTGCTGCTTTGTCAGGGCCAAAAAAGGGAGTTTGTTGGAGGTTCCAATGATAATTTTTACAATGTGGGAAATTCAAACATTCCTTTTGCAAACTCTCCATTTGAGACAAATACATGCATTCATGCTGGCTCATCTAGCTTTCTATCTATGATCTAATATGGCTTCCGTACACTGTTCAGTTCACCATGTGGCAGCAGGTCTTTTAAACTACCCCCTCTGTCAGCTGAAAGTGGAACTGCATGATGGAAACCTGTCCACATATCCACACATTTGTTAGAAGGTGTCCTAGATTTTAAAAATAAACATGTATCTTAAAATAATAAGGTTAATAATATAACTGTAGAACTCCAGAATTTGTAATCAGATTATGAATTTAGAACTAAAGGTTAGGTCAGAATAATGTAAGATTAGATTTATTTTTGTAAAGATTTATTTTTTAGATTACCTTATTTTTCTCAGATTTATTATTTTGAATGTATGTAAGTTAATTAATGGCAATCACACATTGTATACAGTATACACATTGTATTCTGCTCTTTAATTTAGATCTGGAACTATATAATATGGCGCACCTTACTTGCTTGTAAGGTGAGTGATGATTAAGATTGGCGGAGTGATATGATGTAAGAAGTGATGTGCCACCTTGTGGGTTATAGGTGTTGAGTTGTCCTACGCTTGAGTTGAGACATTAAAGTGGATCCTGTTGCACAGAAGAAGCTCTCCCCGTGCTCTTGCTTCTTGCTACAGTAGTTTAATTAAGTAACAAGTAAGTTTATAGTTAAGGCAACGAGAAGCCTGCCTTACAATTATAAAATAATGTATTTGCAGTCCTACTCAGTATAAGTTTATAGAAGTATTAGTCTACAGAAGTACATTACATAAAATTAGATTCAGCAGTGATCACTGTTAAAATAACTGTACTTTAAACATGGATACTTTATCATGTCACTTACCTAATTTGCTGGCCATGTTTGGCTGGTAATAAGTTCTGTCCTTGTTTGGGTTAAAGAGTACGGAGTCGATGCTGCAGCTGAACTGAGTTCAGAGTGTTTCCTGCAGCTCCTTTTTAACGGCTGTGCTAAACCACACCCAGTATAGCTGCACACAATGAAAGTAAACTAAATCTTTATCTGGTTGTTGTCTGTTATTGAAGGATCTTTTAATAGATGGGGTATGAATGAGAATATATTCAAACCACAATATACAGTCATTAATCATTACCTCCTTCAAGGCCTTGAAGGAAGGTAATGTTTTAGATCGGGGGTCTCCAAGACTTCGCTCGTCGCTCGCTAAAGGTTCAAAGAATATGTAAACAAATTTGATAAGGAATTCACAGACATCCCGCCCCCTTCTGACACAAACTGATTACTGCCAATCAGCCGAGAACAGGCCAAATGCCTGTAATTTTATCTGTGTAAGGTATCCTTGGGTGTCTTGAAAGGCGCCACCAAATAAAATGTATTATTATTATATTATTATTATTATTATTATTATTATTATTATTATTATTATTATTATTAAATGCAAATTTGAAAAATGGTATTTAAAAACATAGAAATCCAGTAAAAGAAAAAGAAGAAAAAAAAACATATATTTCACAACAATAAGTTGCAATAACTATTCATAATTTCTGGTGCATTTATATATATTTCATTCTATTTATTCAAATCCAACCAGGTCATGTGTGCATTTTGGAAAAGACTTTAAACGTTTTAAACGTTTTAATGTAAAGGTCCCTGTATAATATAATATAATATAATATTATATAATATTATATAATATACAATGAAATGTCTGAATGAAGGCTACCCCTAACACTGCTACTGTTATTATTATTATGTACTTACTAATAAGAGCAATCAGAATAACAGACAAATATTAGTACATAAATAAATAATGGTAACAATAAATAATATTAGTTGTGATCTGAATTTATTGAAATAATAGTGATAATACAGCAATTATAAAACAAAATAATCTAATAGCATAACCAAGACATGCCATCAGTTTTATTGTTTGCATTATTAGACACATATTGCTTTTAATACGTATCGTACATTTCATGTTTTAAACACAATATCATGTTAGATATGAACATCAATAAGCTAATATTAGTTTTATATAGATTAGCTAACAATAAGGAACGTTAGCTAGCTCTTATCTGATGTTACAGAAGCAAACGATTTGTAAAGACGTAACGTTAACTTGAATAGTTGATTAACTGTGGATTAAATCATTTTTATTTTATTTGATATTTTCCTGTGTGGGGGAGATTCTGGAGGGTTCCTCTGTTTAAGCCTGAACCACTCATTATTTGAACCAGCCTCCAATTGTACTTCCCAAACTTTTAATTCTTCCAACTATCTTTTTGCCAGCCTCAACTACGGCTTCACCGACTGCTGCCAGATGATATAATAGATTAGACTCCTCAGCTTTCTTTCTGGCCTCATTTTCATGTCTGGACTGCAACTTTTCTCTCTCCTCTATTAGTTCTCTGTCATGCTTTTCCTTCATTTCATTCAACTTGTCTCTCTCTCTCTCCTCCTTCTCCTCCTTTCTCTCTGCGTCTCTCTCCTCCTTCTCCCTCTTTCTCTCTGCTTCTCTCGCCTCCTTCTCCTCTTTCTCTCCTCATTCATCTCCTGCTTCTCTGTCTTCCTCTCCTCCTCTCTCTCTTTTCTCTCCCTCTCCTCCTCCTCCTCTCTCTTTTTTCTCTCCCTCTCCTCTCCTCCTCTCTCTTTTTTCTCTCCCTCTCCTCCTCCTCCTGTCTCTCTTTTCTCTCCTTCCTCCTCTCATCCTCTCTCTCTTTTCTCTCCCTCTCTCTCTCAGCCTGGAGTTGTTCATGAATTTTCTTCATCTCTTTTTCATATTTCTCTTGTAGTTTTCCCTCAATTTCCTCGCTTTCTTTGCGTATTTCCTCTTCTTTCTCTTTCAGGATGCGTTGTTTCTCCTCTTCGATTGCCCTCTCGGCCTCTTGGAACATCTCGTTGGTGTAGTGGCTTACTCCGTTCTTCTGGACTAGATTTCTGATCATCTGGAGCAGCTCAGTGACCTGAGAGCGGTGATCCTTCAGCTCATTATTGAAGACATGGTACTGGCCATTACATTTGGCCACGAGTTCTTGCAGGTCTGAGCTTTCCGTCAAGAAGTCCTCAATAGTTGTGTCTTCAAGTTGGTCTCCATGAGTAAAGAGAACCATGCTGTGTCTGTCTTCAGCCTGGCCGAAGATTTGTTGAATCTTTTGCACTGTCTGCTTTCCCTCTTCAGTGTATCTGCCCAGCCTCATGACCACCAGGAACACATGGGGTCCAGGAGCAGCGTAAGAGATGCACTGGGAGATGTCTTTAGATGTTTTATCCTCGCCAAACCTGGTGTCGAACAGGCCCGGGGTGTCGATAACAGCAACCTGTTGCCCGTCCACCTCAGCTTTGCCCTTGGAACAGTCTACAGTCATCGACTTTCCACTGAACTTTGATTCAAAGCACCGTCGTCCCAGAATGGTGTTTCCAGTGGCGCTCTTCCCAATTCCAGTCTTCCCCACCAGCACTATCCTCAGCTCCTTGTTATTTAGTTCTGTTGGTAAGAATAAATAACATTAGAATGAATGCTCTGCTTCACCATGGGACCTTTGGAACACGGAACACGAACAAACAGCTGATTGTAACATGAAAGTGAAACTTAAAGCACGGGACACAAGCAGCGGTCTCCTGGATGAAAGTAGACCGCTGCTTGTGTCCCGATCATGGAAAGTGCTCTAGTTTACAGAGCGTGACATAGTTTAAAGAGCAAAAGAGACACACAGGGCGGGAGGGGAGGTGGATGGGTCCAACAAACACAAGGATTTCTTCCAGGAGACCGCTGCTTGTGTCCCGCGCGTTAAGTTTCACTTTCATGTTACAATCAGCTGTTCGTTCGTGTTCCGTGTTCACAAAGTTCAGTTTCATTTACCCTTAGTTTTTTTCCTAAACCTAACTAAGTGGTTTTGTGGCCTAAACCTAAAGTGACGCCAAGGGGCGGTATGTCATGAGTTGGGATAAGAATGTGTTGATATGTCACATAGAAGTTTGTGTACATCATCTGGAAGCTGGTGTTGGGACTTGACCATCCAAGATGGTGGCAAAGACATGAACTGCACTTCCCAGGATTCCTTTGGGTCACTCATTGAGTAGCTCCACCCATGGACTCAGTAACCATTTCCATTGGCTACTTTAACATGATGACTTATTCACAAGTACATTTGAATTAGGCTGCTGACCTGGAGAAAGGTCACTCTTTTTGCTCTTTGGTCCCTGGCCTGTCAACACCCCTGCCCCGCAGGAGGTCAGCTGCGGCCCTTCTCACCTAAGCTCTCCAGCCAGAGACTGCATGAAGAAGCAGCTCTTATCTGATCTATGTCTTGTTAGCAGACAGACATAGAAACACAAGGAACTTCTAAAGGCAGAAGACGCGAGTGCCTGCCTTTTGATCAACTAACTTCAACCAAGGAAGTTAGCACCAAGCCACCAAGCTGCAGAAACAGGACTGGACCAGTTTCCTTCCAGCTGCACAACTGGATCTCACACAGCAAGGACAACCACAACTTCAACCCTGGAACCACAACCTTCTCCAGTCGGCTTTCTCCAATCCCTCCTTGGAATTACAACCCCTTTCTTCCATGTAGTGGTAACGTACTGGGTTTTACCTTAGCATTAGTAATTGCACACGGCTGAGCAAGTCTGTTCAACTTAACTTCTGTAAATGTACATGTATTGTATGGTTTGATGTATTTCATTAAGTTTTACTGTTGTGATAGTGTTGTAGTCAGGATATTTGGTTAGCTGGCTTCGCCACATCTGATGTGTTTAGTTAATGCTCCACACAGACATAGGGTCTTGCATGCAAACTAACCATCTTTTCTATCTATCTTTATCATCAGACACACATTAAGATCACTTACATAAACTGTGATTTGGTTTTAAACACAAACATACTCATTCAGATAACCCCAACCCCCACATCACACCTCTTTGTTCTCCCTGAGCCCATGTGCTCCAAAGGACAAAGAGGTCATGTGGTGACACCCTGGCGGCCATCTTTGATCCGGCCATCTTTGTAGTTTTACAGTGCTCGCCATTTTGTTTTGTAGGCCATGCAGACATCAAAGACAAGTAGCCATCTTGTCTTTGTCTCCCTCTCTCTCTCTCTCCCTCTCTCTCTCTCTCTCTCTCACACACACACACATGCTCACACACTGTGTTTGGTTTGTTTAGTTTAGTTATTTAGTTAGATTAATATTGTGTTTTAACCTTTATTATCTTATAAATAAATATTTGTGGATCATACATGCTGGTCTGTTTAATGTTGTACAAGAGTGAATAATGCCAACCGCTGCTGTGTCAAGAACTCCAAAATCCTTCAACCTTTACTATCTATTGATATAGTGATTTTTGGTTATAGTTATTAATTTAGTTATTAATCAGAGTTCTAAATTGATAGTTTAGTATATTTAATGAGACTTAGCTATGAGACTACATTAATTTGCTATCGTTTTCTCTTTGTTTCAAAGAGTGGTGCCCCGAGGATGATTTAATACACATTAAATCATATTATTCATTATAATTAATAATTATTTTGATAATTATTATTTACTTTTGATAGCCATTTTAATGTCTTTTGAGCTTATACCAATGTAATTTGGTGCCCTGTTATTATTAATATATATTGATAATTAAGTAATATTAATTTTATTAATATTGATCATTTTCTTTAATATTGTCTAATAACTAGACCAGCTCCTACCTGCGTTCCCCAACATTATGGTGCCCCGTGTGAGGCCTAGTATTGTTGGCAAATTATTCATAATTGTGCAATATTAATTTTCAGCATAATTTTTGGACAAAACCAAAAATTTCATATTCCACTTCTAAACGAACCAAAAGTGTTGACATTCTACACCACTAGTCTTCCACAGGAGTAGACGTCCAGCTGTACTTTTAAACAAGTACATTGTGGTTAGAATTATAATTTGAGAGACTTTGATTATTAACACTTAAACCTTCATAGTGTTAATTTTAAGAATTTGCTTTTGCTGCTAATTCAAGTTAACCTACTCTGTAGAACTTGAAAGAATTTTGGTTCTGCATTTGAATACCACGTATTCAATGCAATCTAGTCAAGTTGTCATAATTTGCTGTTAATCTAAGTGTTCCTTTAATGACACAGCGTGCCACCGGCCCTGTGTAACATAGAGAGCTTGTACCTGGCTGTCACTGCCATGCATTTCAGCCTGACTGAGTAAGATTGAGCCTGATAAGAGCCACAGTGTGCTACCAGCCCTGTGATATAAGATTGCACCTAGCGGTTACTTTCACACGTTCCAGCTCGAGTCACCTTTAAGAGACATCATCACAACTGTTACTGCCTTGCATCTCAGTTAGTGCATGTTGTGTGTAAACAAACTTGTTTTGTAAACCTGTGTTTACTTTACTGGCCCCTTTTGTTTTATTGCCCACTAGAGTCACTAGTTGGTGCTGTAGCTGCCCCTCCTCCACAGGAAGCTACCCCCAATAAAGTAAGCCAGTACATTCTTTTGTTAGGCTAGTGTATCTACTGCTACACTACAAGGTGTCTGCCAAAGCAACACCATAGCCACAACATTATTTTTCTTGGTACTAGACACCTTGTTTAGTTTTACCCTCCATTACAGGCATAACAATGGAGAACCCCTGTGTAGAGCTTTATATTTCCTCCCTAGCACAGAGCTTAAACCCTGGCTGCCCTGAACTCATCAGCAAGTTGAGTTTCAGTGAGTGCAGTAAAGAAATAGAATCGCTACTCACAGACAGGTGTGATGCGCAGACCGCATCCAAAGATTCATTTTTTAAATGCTTGCTTCTGATTTTTCACAGGCAAACCAGTCTTGCCGTTCAGAGCAAAGCAGCCCTGGAAAAGGAGGTAGATTCCCTAAGAACGCAAAATGCTTGTCTCCTCCATGAAGTTCAGATAGCAAACAAAAAGATGATGCGTTACTTAGAAGACCTGCATTCAGCAGAGTCAGATCTTTGCTCGCACAAAGAGCAATTGTTAGGGCTTAGATTAGAACATCTCACCCCACCACAGTCTGTCAGCCATTGTGATTCTGGTTACTCCGATTCACACTCCTCACTTGATGAGAGGTTAACCCCCTCTCCGCTCAGAAGTGAAAGATTTCCAACTGACTCAAAGTCCTTGGGAATGAAGTCAGCTCCACTGAGAGACAGTGCTAACAGCTACCTGACTTCCCATTTTTCTGATACTGACAGTGAAAATACATGTAGTTTATCTTCAAGAAGATATTCTGCTCCATGTTCTTCTCAGCTACTGAGAAATGACATTTTCACCTGTGCTCCTTCCTCCAAAGGTTCAGCCTGTTCACCCTCCTTTCCACTCTGTCACAAGAATGATGACAGCTGTTCAGCCTCTGCTTCTCAGCCAGAGAGAACTTTAGCATGTGATGCACAAGTGCATTGTAATGCTAATTTAGTCTCGCCTTCACCAGAAAGGACCCCACAGAGTCCCCGCTATGAAGTGCTTGAACTCATAGCTTAAGACATTGAATGTTTTGATCCAGACAACTGTGATCATCAAATTGATGACTATTTTAGAGAATTAGATCATAATCTAATTGACTTAACACACGCCACCCAAAGGGAGAAAGTTAAACTTGTGTGGAAAACCAGCTCTAAAGCTGTGCACAAGTTTATACAATCACAACCTCCCAGTGTCAGAAATGACTACAGTGAGCTCCGTCATGCACTGATAGAAGAATTCTCCTCTACTGCTGACGTGACCTCAGCGATGTTTGCAGCCCTCCAAATTAAACATTCACGTAGTGAGAATCCTAGGGATTACTACAGACGTTTAAGGCATGCATACTTCCAAGGTAAGAATGCACCAGGCTTAGAAGAAAACCCCATCTTCAAGTCCTTGTTTTTGCAGAACCTGCACCCATGTGTTCGCACCCATGTGGTACTCAGGACGCGTCAGGGTAACCCCTCACTGCTTGAGATAAGGAAGATGACACAGATAGCTTGGGAAACTCTGGTCATTCCAAAAGGGGGGGCAAACCAACTGAGCCCACCAGCTCAAACACTGACGTGTCAAGCAGATCTGCCACCTCAAAAGACCACCTTCACAACAGGTCGAAGGGGGGTCACAAAAGGCTGCATAAGGACACTGAGCGTAACCGCCATGTCCACCAGTTGCGTAGAGATAGGCATTCACACAACAGAAGTGTTAGAAAGCCATACTCTGAAATTCTGTCCCAGAATTGGCGTGACCGGTCTGATGATGACCACAGCATCTCCGACCACAGTTCAGACTCTGACCACGGTTCAGAACATGGACATAACCTAGCAGACAGTGATAGGTACTCTGAGTGCCTCTCTGCCTCTGGCTACCTGGAGCGTTACAGCCCTGAGCCACGAGTCAAGCACAAGAGCTCCAGAGTTGTCTTCCCACGGTACTAGCTAACACACAGCTAACAGTGAGACAGATGTTAGATAACGGTGCCTTAATTTTTCCTCTTTTGCAGTTACTAGGGCAAACTTGAGTTTGTTAGCAACAGCAAACCCTAAATTCTGATAGGTCTCAGACACCACTGTCCAACTTTACAAGTACACTTGGACCAACTCCTTGGTAGTATCTTGTTTAGAGATAACTAGTGCAAAACACTAGCTAAGGACACACCATTATGGCATCACAGAACCCGTCATACACTTGTTCTCATATTTTTAGGTGACACTCTGCATCTCACCTTAACACCTCTACATCTCTAACATTCCTGTTCTTCACTAAACTTATAATAACAGAGAAACACTAGTTATGTATTTTATACAGTGCTATTGTTGTTGTTTATCTGGTTTTATTTGTAACTTAGGGACTGTTCTTGCTTAGCCAAGATAGATAGTTTTAACCAATGCCCAGTTGGTCAATGAACTGCCCAGACGTTACAAAATTTGAATGAACTGTTGAATGAACTTTTCCAATCATGGATTTAATGACTTTCGAGTTGTCCCCAGGAGTGGAACTGAACAACCCCCAGGTTGTTTCCAAGGACCTGTGAACTGTTCAACCTCTAGCTTGCTCTTAAGGATGATGGACATCTTAAGACCAAAAAAGGGGGATGTTGGGACTTGACCATCCAAGATGGTGGCAAAGACATGAACTGCACTTCCCAGGATTCCTTTGGGTCACTCATTGAGTAGCTCCACCCATGGACTCAGTAACCATTTCCATTGGCTACTTTAACATGATGACTCATTCACAAGTACATGTGAATTAGGCTGCTGACCTGGAGAAAGGTCAGTCTCTTTGCTCTTCACTCTTTTTGCTCTTTGGTCCCTGGCCTGTCAACACCCCTGCCCCGCAGGAGGTCAGCCGCGGCCCTTCTCACCTAAGCTCTCCAGCCAGAGACTGCATGAAGAAGCAGCTTTTATCTGATCTATGTCTTGTTAGCAGACAGACATAGAAACACAAGGAACTTCTAAAGGCAGAAGACGCGAGTGCCTGCCTTTTGATCAACTAACTTCAACCAAGGAAGTTAGCACCAAGCCACCAAGCTGCAGAAACAGGACTGGACCAGTTTCCTTCCAGCTGCACAACTGGATCTCACACAGCAAGGACAACCACAACTTCAACCCTGGAACCACAACCTTCTCCAGTCAGCTTTCTCCAATCCCTCCTTGGAATTACAACCCCTTTCTTCCATGTAGTGGTAACGTACTGGGTTTTACCTTAGCATTAGTAATTGCACACGGCTGAGCAAGACTGTTCAACTTAACTTCTGTAAATGTTCATGTATTGATTTGGTTTGATTTAATTCATTAAGTTTTACTGTTGTGATAGTGTTGTAGTCAGGATATTTGGTTAGCTGGCTTCGCCACATCTGATGTGTTTAGTTAATGCTCCACACAGACATAGGGTCTTGCATGCAAACTAACCATCTTTTCTATCTATCTTTATCATCTGACACACATTAAGATCACTTACATAAACTGTGAATTGGTTTTTAAACACAAACATACTCATTCAGATAACCCCAACCCCCACATCACACCTCTTTGTTCTCCCTGAGCCCATGTGCTCCAAAGGACAAAGAGGTCATGTGGTGACACCCTGGCGGCCATCTTTGATCCGGCCATCTTTGTAGTTTTACAGTGCTCGCCATTTTGTTTTGTAGGCCATGCAGACATCAAAGACAAGTAGCCATCTTGTCTTTGTCTCCCTCTCTCTCTCTCTCCCTCTCTCTCTCTCTCTCTCTCACACACACACACATGCTCACACACTGTGTTTGGTTTGTTTAGTTTAGTTATTTAGTTAGATTAATATTGTGTTTTAACCTTTATTATCTTATAAATAAATATTTGTGGATCATACATGCTGGTCTGTTTAATGTTGTACAAGAGTGAATAATGCCAACCGCTGCTGTGTCAAGAACTCCAAAATCCTTCAACCTTTACTATCTATTGATATAGTGATTTTTGGTTGTAGTTATTAATTTAGTTATTAATCAGAGTTCTAAATTGATAGTTTAGTATATTTAATGAGACTTAGCTATGAGACTACATTAATTTGCTATCGTTTTCTCTTTGTTTCAAAGAGTGGTGCCCCGAGGATGATTTAATACACATTAAATCATATTATTCATTATAATTAATAATTATTTTGATAATTATTATTTACTTTTGATAGCCATTTTAATGTCTTTTGAGCTTATTACCAATGTAATTTGGTGCCCTGTTATTATTAATATATATTGATAATTAAGTAATATTAATTTTATTAATATTGATCATTTTCTTTAATATTGTCTAATAACTAGACCAGCTCCTACCTGCGTTCCCCAACACTGGGAACCTGAAGATTAATTTGAGATGCAGCTCAGCAAGTCAAGTTGTTCTCGTCATAAATCAGAAATAAACATAAATAAATGAATGAATGAATTAGAATAATTGTGAAATTCCATTTCCATGCTCTATTATGTCTCATAAGTTGTTGCAGCAGATTTTGGGTTGATACCATTTGTTACACAGATTTGGTGCTAAATTTAACCATTTTTTACCACTTCAGAATTGAGTAATCACTATCATTTTGATTACTTTTGTATGTTTATCAGGTTTCTTTTTTACCAGAAGAAGTACCAGAATCTACCATGTTAGATATGAACATCCATAAGCCACCATTAGTTTATAGATCAGCTAACAATAAGGAACGTTAGCTAGCCCTTATCTGATGTTACAGAAGCAAACGTTTTGTAAATATGTAACGTTAAATTGAACAGCTGATTATGTGAAAAATGCTTAAAGGAAAATGGGATATGATAGTTCTAGTTTTTAATAATGACCTAATAATTGATCAGCGGACAGACCGCTGATCCATGAAGTGGAAGCAGTGACGTTAACGTATTTAACAGTTTTTCACCAAAATCTTTTGGAAAAGAAAAAAAAAATCGTAACGTTAACTCAACGTTTCTCCTCGTAGATCATAAACATTTGAGTATAATAACGACTCGTTGAAATCAGTTGAGAAATGTAGACGTTATAGTGCTTTTTATCCAGAGAAACGACAGCTCCCCCGTTCACTTGTATTACAGGTCAGTCTTGCCCTGTCCAATATGGCGCCCACGTTGACGTACGATCCAGGAGTCAATGCGGCGTCTATGTATGCATGTCTATGTCCCTGGCTGCAATGACACCAACAGAGCAGATGTGGAAGCCCGGAAAAACTGACCAATCAGATCAGACTGGGCTTTTTGAAAGGCCTTAAAGAGACAGGCGCTAAAACTGACTGTTTCAGACAGAGGGTGAATACGGGTGCTGCAGCAATGGACAGTATGAGTAAAAGTAATGTTTTGTTTTAACATAAAAGCATGTAAACATGTTCTAGTAGACCGCTGAAATAAAAGTATGAACCTTAAAATGAGCATATGTCACCTTTAACAACATGAGTATAGTAGTATCATGACTTAATAGTATTTGCTGGCCATGTTTGGGTCACAGAGTGCAGGCGCTGGTGAAGAGTCTCAGAGTCTTCCAGAGTCTTTCTGCTGCTTCTACTCTGTCAGATGACTCCACGCAGCAAACCAAAGCGACAAACGGTTAGACTGTGGACATCACAGTGAAACAGAAAGCTCAGTTAAAGCAGGGTTTTTACGGTCTAAATGGGAATGTACCTGTTGTTCCACTGCATTTCAGCCATGTGATAATGGTGTGACAGACTTTGGAACACTTTGGACAATATTTATAAAGAAAATGGAGAA
This sequence comes from Sebastolobus alascanus, assembly GCA_916701645.2. Classification (NCBI taxonomy): domain Eukaryota; kingdom Metazoa; phylum Chordata; class Actinopteri; order Perciformes; family Sebastidae; genus Sebastolobus; species Sebastolobus alascanus. The sequence goes on along the minus strand of CAKAOJ020000596.1, from coordinate 37,028 downwards.
AGAAAAAAAAAAAAGATATAAATGATGAATAGTTATTATTTTTACATTAGCAGGATTACATTTTCATAACCGGAATTTATAACTTCTATAAATAAATGTCAAATAATCTTGCAATGAAGACAAAAATATTGCATCACCACTGTATTGAGATGTTGAGGAATTCCCTTGAACATAAAGCTCCATTTAAAATCTAAATATTAATTCATTATTCGATTATTGTTAAATACTTTTTTTGTTTTTCATACATGTTGAATTGTGTACACTACAGGCCTGTAGACAAATTTCACATTTCTGTGTGTACAGCTGTCTGAAGTCTACCAATGTCACAGTCTTGATTTCCTTACATAGTATCATAATTAGTCCTTTCTACGAAACGTCTTGGAAATTACTAGGAAATTATTTTTAAAAAATGACAAACCTGTAAAGTAAAGCTTGAGTGAAACGTTTCTGAATGAATTCATTAATTCAATTATCTATATAATACCAGCAAAACAGTTAATCAGTCTGCTGTTTATCAGACTTGAGCTGCTGTATCCTCCACGCTGCTCACCCCTCCCTCCAACATTTACAAGAAATGGCAGGAAACTGCAGGAAATGGTGCACACGTCCGTTCGCCCTGGATGAAAACGAAACTAGGTTTGCTTGAAATGTTCTTTGGTACTATAAACAGAAGTTTGTTTCATCTGAGGAGAGAAATAGTCATTACAGTAACAGAATATTGATTCATATTTGATCAGCGCTGCCTAGTTTGACCGTTTGGTCGGAGTTTGCGAGTGATTGACAGCCGGCTCTCATAGACGGCAGCTGGACAGCGGACTCCAGATCAGCTCTTACTGGTTGTTTTCCTCCGGTCTGTGAAATCTTGCAGATGCCGTTAGGAGCACCGGAGGACACAGAGGAACATGATTTTTTTCAGATTACCTGTCTCATGAACTACTGTCAGGATATAGTGACTGTTTTATAAAAATAACTTTTTTTAATCATATTTGCTCCATTTCTACCCACTGCAGCTTTAATTAATAACTTTTACAAGTAAAAGTCCCCTCACCCCAAAGAAAAACAGCACAGAGGGTTATGCACAACCATATTTGTTTATTACCAGATTATTGCACGCAGGTTTCTAGCTGTATAGAAGAACAGAACATAGAAATGAAGCGAGAACCGTGATTTAACATCAGAAACGACGGGATGAAAGTTACCCTGCGAGTATCCATCTCTCTACGCTTCGCTCAGAAGCACGTACACACACAGTGTGTGGAATGATCTGTACAATAAATATGCATACCTGCTTCACATACCACTTTTTAAGTTAGAACAGTGTAATTAAAATGCACATGTACACACACATGAGATACATGTGAGGGGGATTAGATGTCAATGGATGAATGGTGTGTGTAGTTTGTTAGGCCAGAAGCACACACACACACACACACACACACACACACACACACACACACACACACATATAAAACACCAGTAGCACAGATTTAAATAAAGCACCGTTGAGTAAAAGCCTGGTGTCTTACTGCAAAGTGCTGCAAACTGAAGTGCAAAAATAAAGAATTTACATGACAAGCACAGGAGGAGTTTCTTCCTTTAAATGTCCCACATCATGCTCATTTTCAGGTTCATACTTGTACTTGTTTACACCCTGTAATGATAAAAAAAAACTTTATTTTTCTCACACCATCTGCCTGACTATGCCTGTATTTACCCTCGGTCTGAAACGCTCCGTTTTAGTACATGTCAATTGAATTGCATTGCTAGGCAACAGCTTGGGTCAATGTGTACTTCCTGTCAGCTGATTGGCTCCGTCCGAAATCGCATACTATGCACTACATTACTCAAAATGTGTACTATCGCTCAACATACTTTTGTGTGAATAAACAGTAGTATTGATCTCTTCGGACACACTGAGCAATAATTTACGTCGTCACTTCCTGAAAGCCTCCATGCCGGTTGGAGACGTGTAACCACGGTAACCCGTGCCAACCTCATGTGACCAAAACGACAGTTTGTGAGAAACAAAGTCTGAACTAATTTAAAGTATATATTACGCCTGGCAAAGTCTTATACTTACAGTTAAATTGAAGCGTTATAAACGTCTGTTATGAACGCCTTCGTCACTACCAAATTGCATTGTGGGATATTTATGCTGCCGTAGTGTCCAGCGTTGCATACTGTGATATGTCACCTGAAAGAATGTGTTGATATGTCACATAGAAGTTTGTGTACATCATCTGGAAGCTGGGAACCTGAAGATTAATTTGAGATGCAGCATATAGGTGAATCGCCGTTTTCTGCTTTATCGTTACAGCTCGCTGAGGTTTGTTTTGGTTGACGGATACGGAGCGGATATGACGTCACGTTACTCGGACTACACCAATAAAAGCGGCAACTTCCTTCTACCTCCACATAGACTCAAATGAAGCAGATATATTGATTCTGACATTAAAGAATATATTTCAAAATTGTAAAAGAAAGAAAATTGCGATAAATACAGTAGGTGAATTGTTTTTTTCCCCCACTTCTAATGGTGTGATACGACTATATATAAGCAACAGTGTAGGGCTGAACGATTCAGGGAAACATGTCTAATATCGCCCACCCATAGTTGCAGGATTTGGAGGAATCCTTATATTTCTGTCTGTTTCGGTGGCTTTCAGTGAGCAGTTTTGGGAGGAATCAGGAGTCGTGGGAAGTCTTGCACCAGGAAAGAGCTGATATTACTTTTTTCATTTCTCTCCTGTCTTTCTGAGTTGCTTTTCCACCTACCAGGCAGTGCATCTTCTCCAGCAATATTTAAAAAACTGAGTAGGTGGTCGCTGATCGATTCTGGCATAAAAGAATCACCACCCCTACTACATACAACATTTTTAACAGGGTAAAGAGTAATCAGTAAACTTTTACATTTCAAAAGTAACCTACCTAACACTGCTCACCACACGGTTTTGTAACAACACATATAAAACCAATTCCAACTTGCTCTCAACAGATCAACAGAACACCAATGCATGAACAATGTTATTGTCCTGACAGTATGTTGACAGAAAACACATCAATCTAGCTACAAGATGGATCATGTCAGGTGAAGAGGAAATGCGTCAATGAATTCTGAGGAATAGATTGTCTATGACTAGGCAGGCTGGCACTGAATCACAGGCATGCTTACACCTGCACCAACATTTCTGGTGTTACATAATCTGATGTTGGTTTTGCCCTTTGCACTCACAGAACCACATGCCATCACTTACACAGCAATCAAATAGACAAGACAAAAGCAAAACACCCTTTGTTGTCACCCTTTGACAACAAGTACCAACCAAGAAACACTGCAAATAAGTAAAACACAAGCAAATTAAACACACAATACAGTCATGACGGTAATGATTCATCATGATTTTTATCAATAATAGTTATGGCCAATGAGCCACCCTTTAATATTTAAATTTTTCTAAAAAAAATTAACAAAAGTGTTGTCTTCTGCATTTCCTTTACTTCCCTGCTCTAACAAAAACAGACTGAAACATGAATTTTGCGTACCATTGCACCCCTATGGTATTTTTCATATTTTGGGGGTCATTTTTCTTTATTAATAATAATAATAATAATAATAATAATAATAATAATAATAATAATAATAATGGTGGCATATAATAACATATAAATGAATTCACCTAATAGCATCTGAAGGTCCATAATTAGAACTGTATGGTTAGAAGAGCTGGAAGAATTTTGGGCGTTACATATCAGGTCGAGATGTTCCCGTACAACATGTACAAACTCAGAGGACAAAAGACAAGATAAACTATAGAAACCTGTTATTCTGGTGTATAAAATGCTTTCGGTTACTATGTGCAGTATAAATACCGCAGCTGGTCAGCTGCCGCCTATTGTTGGGTAAGTTTCAGTGAAACCTTATATGTTGGAACCATTTTACTGTTTTGTACTTGGACTGCGTTTTCATCCAAATATATTGCAATTAAATACCTCAAGTACTTTACACTGAAATTTCATGTGACTGTATCCAATCAAGGACAGACTAAGGATGTTTTTTGTGTGGTGTTTCAATTGATCTGATTTGATTGCCTGCAACTGATATGACATAGTCATATTCTGGTCAGATTTTCACAATCAGAATATCGATAACTACAGACACTAATAATGAATAAATAATATAAAGATATTATGCCAGTAGAGATGGTTCCTGAGCCTCTAAGCAGGACTCAGTCTACAGTATAAATACAGACTGCAGCTGTTATTCATGTGCAAGTGTTTTGTTTAACAGGTAACAGGCTACAGAGAGAAAACACTGCTGCTCTGCTACTGATAATAACTGTGTGTCTTTAGTAGTATTATTAGATCAGTTCAAACACAAAATCTATCTAAAGTCTCTATAGCTATTAAAGCTATAGTTGATCCAGCTGTGATCAGCTTTCAGCCGGCATTAACAGCGGTTTATGTCTGAACTGTACTAATACTAATAAAGAGACACAGTTATTATCAGTGGTAGAGCAGCAGTGTTTTCTCTCTGTAGCCTGTTACCTGTTTAACAAACACCTGCACATGAATAACAGCTGCAGTCTGTATTTATACTGTGGACTGAGTCCTGCTTAGAGGACCAGGAACCATTTCTATTGGCACAATGCCTTTATATTATTTATTCTTTATTAGCGTCTGTATTTACTGATATTCTGACACTAGAAATTATTTATTAGGCTAAATGTTTCAGGGAAAATGTAAATGATATAACTCATATCAAACCCGACGCTCAGGAATTATCAGCCTCACATGTGACTGAATGGAAATGACGATAAATGATGTAAAAGGTGTAAAATACAGAACCTCCTTCTGTCTCTGACTTTAACTGTATCCTTAAGAAAAGTTAATGGGGGAAATAACAGATCATGAAAGGAAAACTCTTTCTAATAAAAGAAGAAAGTTTTAGATCTGTTCGTTGTCAGGTGTTATAAAACTCTTTCAGTGTCAGACTCCTTCACCTGCGGTGTGTGAAGCAGAGATACTGCAGGTCCTTCTGCTGCTGGAACACTTTACCATCAACATGGTCAGTTTTTTTGTTCACACCTACAATTAACAGAGATTTTAACTAGATGGTGAATCAGAAGACAACTAAACTATAAAACTTTTAATCTGTGATCTGTATTCACTCCGGTATAAAACTCAGTGATGTTGACATGTATCAGATCAGTCCGATCTGCGCAGCGTCCAATCAATAACTGATATCTAATAAGAGGGCATGTCGGTCAGTAAAAAACTTCCGTGAAGGAGAAACTGGAGGATACACTGGTGTATCCTCGCTCATGGCTCCTCCGGCAAGCCTCCTCGCTCCTCGTTCCTCGATCCTCGATCCTCGAGACGCATTTTAGGAATTGGGATGTCCTTCAAGATGGAGCGCTGAGATCGATTTCCAGCCAGAGGATTTACAGCCATTTACAGCCAGAGGATCGAGGAGCGAGGAGACGAGGAGGCAAAAAATCGGGAAATGAGATGCACCTTGTTTCTCTGCTTGTCTCGGGACTGTGTGCTACTGAGATGTTTAAGAGTCAGCTGCGCCAGAAAACTACGACACACCCCATTATTATGTCAACACGGCACAGGAAGAAAATCTCCAGCGCAATGTTGTTGTTTTTTTAATACTTTATTTCAAAAGTTCAATACAATATATTCGCATGTTCAGATTTTTCATTACAATTCTACAAAAATATTTTACAGTATAAAAATAATATAAAAATTACAACGGCGTATTAGGGCCACATAAAAAAAAAAAAAAAAAATATTAGGGCCTCATAAAAAAAAAAAAAAAAAAAATCTGAGATTTCGAGAAAAAAGTCGTAAAATTACAAGAATAAAGTCGTAATTTTACGAGAAAAAAAGTCGTAATATTACGAGAATAAAGTCGTAACTTTACGAGAAAAAAAGTCGTAATATTAGGAAAACATTACCAGCAACCATCAAAACTGGCGAGAGGACATAGCAGCCTGAGCCTGCTTCTGGACGGGTAGCAGCTGTTTGTCTTGGCGTCCTGCCACACACATTAGTTAACAGGTAACGTTAACTTTAATCATCTTACCATTAAATGTTTGATAAATGTGGTTTTGCTTGTTGAGCAAACACATGTTTACAGTTTAGTTTCTCGTTATTTAACGCTACCTTAGCTAATTGCTAATTTGTTAGCCCAGACTTGTTCCTCTCACGTAGGCCTAAATTTAGGTCTATTACAATGAAAGTTACTGCAACGATATATCGAATGTGATACATGTGAAGCATGAACAGCTACGGTCAACGTTTGTTGTTGTCGCTTGAATGACAAACTAGCCGATTGATAAACGTTTTCATCGACGCAATGTTTTGTTAAAGGCTGCAGTCTTTGGCATGACTTCAAAACAGTCTGATCAGCAGTGCACACATATTTAGTTTGTTTTTCTGTTTGTCTCGCTCCCTCAGGCCAGGGAACCTCAGAGGCAGATCATTCGGAGCCCAAGCAAACACAAGACACTAGCAAAATAGCGGACCTGAGGCCTGTACTACGAAGCGAGTTCAACATACCCAGGGTATGTTCTCGTTATCTAGCTTAACCAACCCTAACAAACGAGTTCCCGCTAAACTGTCCTTCGACGGTGGTTATCAACTCGGTAAGTCAACCCCGGGTTTCCCAATCTTGTTATGAGCGCATTCACATGAACGGGGCGGGGCTTACAGCATTTGACCAGTCACAGACATGGACAAGTGTTGAGGCAAAACTTTTGGTTTAATAATCAATAATGAGGTGTGATGTTTATATCAATAATGGTATGTACTGTTTCTATTTCTATCTGTTGATCAGTAAGTATAAAATAAGGGTCCTATAATCCTGTTTGAGGTGTATATTCAGTATTGAAACTCTCTGTGTCTGTCTTGGGCCTCAGACTGGCAAAAAAGGCATGTTCCCATGATGGCACATTTTTGACAGCTGCCAGACACACAAACTTGGAGGAAAGGTATGCAACACCTCCTCCTGTAGGTCCTGGGTTTTTTCCACTGTTTTGATAAAGATGGTTAGTAAATCGAAACTAGGTTATATAACAGCTGCACCTGCACTGATAATGAATAAAGATGGTTAGTAAATCGAAACTAGGTTATATAACAGCTGCACCTGCACTGATAACGATCTGCAGCTAACGATGTTTATAAAAACTTCAAAGTCCCCAATTTTGGAAAGTCCCCATTTTTCCCATAAACAAATGATCTCATGTCTTATCATTAAAATCGAACCTAGGTCATTGGTCAAACCAAGGGAGGGGCCGTGGCCCCCGGGGAAAACTATAAAGGCCGCACATTTTGCATTGTTTTCCAGTCTGTTACCGGGACGGCTCGAGTTATGTTGTTTTGCTGCTTTTAAACAATAAACTCTGCTTATTGCAACTGACCTGATCCTCTCCAGTGATTCATTGGGCATCCTGTGTGGACATTTTTGGACAACTTTTGAACCATTTTTTAAAAAACTATTGAACGACTTGAACCCGATTTAAATAAGAAGGAGAGCGGGTGTTTCTGGACTCAGCTGGCCCGAGACTGGAAAACCCGCTTCAACATTTTGGCGAGCTAAGCCTGGAGGGAGCGCTGTTGAGAGCCTGATATCTGGAGGAGACCTGCTCTGCATCCTGATACATAGCGGGTGGCCACCGCATAAAGGTAAGAAGAGCATTTTTCCTCTGTTACTGGATGTATCGGGGTGCAGTGTCTGGTGTCCGCCCAGGTTAAGGTAATCTTGCAGCCTCACCCCAAAAGAACCTAGTTAAAAGATAACTGTGGAGTAAAATGTTAAACATGAAGATGATGATGTCACACATAAATTATAAAGCTGTTTAAAGCATAAACTAACATCACTGGCCAAGCAGGCCTGTTGCAATTATATGTGCTTTGTGTGCCTTTTATATACCATGGTGCGGAGAGTATGAATGAATGGATTTTTAATGTTGTAAATACGCTGTAGACTGCTTTTCTCTATGTATTTGCATATGGCTTGGTTTGGTTAGGTGTCAAAATAGGTCAGACTCTCCTGTGAGGAGGATAGATAGTAAAAAGAGAGATGTTTTTGAGGTTTGAGGTAGGAGGGAGAGCTGTCAGACTCTCCCGTGAGGAGGATAGATAGTAAAAAGAGAGGTGTTTTTGAGGTTTGAGGTAGGAAGGAAAGCTGGCTTAATTAGTTTTGTTGTCTGTCAAAAGTGTAAATAAGTGTAAATAAGTTGATAGAAGCATAGGAACAGGACGTTCCCTTATGACTTCGAGTATTACAGATGTGTGCTCATAGGAGTGAGCACACAACTAGCAATTGTTTTGTGGATACCGCGTCTCGTCTCTGAGGCGTTTCAGCCCAATGCTAGGACATCACAGGGAATAGATGGTCTGAACGGGCAGACAAGCTAGGTAATACTCCACGTGCTGTAGACACGTGACACTGTACCCTGTAGTGGTATAGTGGCTGTAACCCTGTAGTGGTGCAGCGGTCTGATCAGATCATTGTAAATAAGTTGTAAATAAGTTGTAAAAAGTGCTTTATAAAGCTGCTCTGTATGTGCTATGAATGCTGTTATGTGTTAATGCCTTTAAGCTGTGTTGTTGCATAAATAATTTTGAGACATGTATGCACCCACCTATGATCTATACTGAATAAAATAGACAGCCAATAAAGGAGAATATATAAGAGGAGATAATATATCTGTGTCTCCTCAGAATTTCCCCGTTAAAAATATAAGAGGGGAGAAGCCTGATTCCCCTTAGTCTGTTCCCGTTAAAACTATAAAAGGACAAGTGCATGTCGTCCTTATACTGTCCCTGATAAAGCATATGAGAGGAAAAAAAAAAAGGTTTCCTACGTTTTCCCCGTAAAATAACCATGAGCCTGTGAGGATCGGCCAAAGTTTCAATAAAGGCCAGTACCTTATCAGGACGTTTTTTATCTGTTACCCCCGTGAAATAAATAATATTCTCCTAATAAGGCTACACACACACACACACACACACAAGTTGTTGTAGATAGACGGACCTGTCGCTGTACAGGCTTTGACCGGAACGAGGGAGGCACGGAGTTGACAGCCTGATTTATATATGTACTGTGCACTGATAAGAGTATGGTATAGGCTGAACAGCTGGTGTGGCCTATTAGTCTGAGATTTGTAATAGTACACATTAAATTCATGTTGTTTTGTGCTGGATACAGTGCCTGTGAGGGTTTCTGAACAGAGTTTGTCGTCAATTGTGTTAAATCATTAATGTACGGTACATAGGTACGTGCATTGGTAGTAAATTGGTCTGTTTCCATGTCTGATGGAGGTGATTGTAATCACAAGCAGCAGTGATTATAGACACTACATGAGAAATTGTGGTTTTGAGATAAAATAATAACACCTTATTTGAGAGATATAAAGATGTAGTAAAAATAAACATTATAATAGAGAGGTATGACTCTAAAATCAACTACAGTAAATAAAAAACTGAAGTATATTTTGATAAAAATAAAAAAGCTGAGCACGGAACTGATCGACACCATATATAACACACTGAATATAATAATCGGTTGCCGCAAAACGTGTTGTAAAGAGCTTTGAAAAAGAATTTAAAAGTGAATATCTGTATTATTTATATTTAATACTGGTGTAGCGTGAATGGTGCCTGCTACTTTGAGAAGCATCTTATCTCATCCTGCATCTACTGGGATGAGAAAAACACATTCTTGTGTCCAACAAGATTTGGTCATTTACAGATGGAATTCTCCAAAGAAAGAACAATTTCTTTGGGTAAAGGGCCATAAACTCTTTTATCGACCATCGAGTGTCAGTTTTGACACTGTCCAGGAGGATAATAACTTTTAAAACTGTGGGAAGGGTTTTCTCCCCACTTAAACCAACAAGAACTGATAACTTTTCCTGACTTCAAAGTGATCCGTTTGGTCAAAAACACAGACACACACACACTCCCCTGTCCATCTTACATTCCACAGCCTAGGTTTCTTAACCTTTCGGTGACCCAGAGATTCACTCCAGCGGTGAAGCGTCAACCCCACCTAGTTTTCATCTGTGGTAATGTGACCAATAATTAAATTGTTTAGAAGTCATCATGTGTTAGGTTATTGACTTCTTTGTGTATAATCATTAATGGTATTGTAATACGTTTTAATGTTTTATCAGTGATGTTCAATAGATGTAATACCTTAAGTTTAAAGTTGTTAAAAAGGAGTTATAACTTGAACTTAGAATTACATTTTTACAATCTTGATACTAATGTTTGATTAAAACATTAGTGGTTTTATAGTTTTTGATATGTATCTGTCTCGTGCAAAAGAAAGGAAAAATTAGTAAAGAGGGAATTCTGATTTTGCGCGTGTAAAGGTTTTTCAATAATGAATCGATCAGAGAAAGAGAGGGTTTCGACCCCTCCCTCCCAGAGGGGGTTAAAGAAGAGAGGACACAGAGTCAGAGTGCTGTTGTTGGAAGAAGTTGAGAAAGTTGTCCGCAGGGAGATGACTCAAGCAGGAGCTCTCCAGAACTTATATACATACATTTCATTTGTGTGTTTATTTTCTACCTCATGTTAATTTTTCTGAGTCAAGTGACTTCTAAAGGACAGCATTTTTAAAGATCTTTTGTTTATCTCGCGTGATTTAAATGCTAAGTGCTCGGCCAGCATTTCCAGTTTTTCCGTGAAATAGATAAATTCTAAAGCTTCAGAAGATAATCCGACTTCAGCTTTTTGATCTCTTTCAACGAGTAATCAGCCAACGGACTTCAACTCCCACATTCAATGTTCTGACGAGAAAGTTGAATGTTCTCCACGCTTTGCTGTTTGGTATCCCGGGCCAGCTGAACCGATCTCATCCAACCCATCCAAGGGGCTTGTCTATCCAGACAACGTGTGAGGAAAAGGCCTCTGGACCCACAGAACCAACTGCAGCGATAAGTGAATGTTCCGTGGCTTTATGATCAATAGTTGTTTGTCAGACATATCTTCTAAATTTCCTAATCTTCCAAATTATTAACTGCAACTTTTATAGCTTAGAGAGAATAATCAGACTTTCCCTCACTACTAAAGTTCCAATCAGAATTGCTTCATTGAATTTTCATTTCATTCATTCATTCATTAATTAATTAATTACCAGTGTTAATTAGTCATTTGTATATTCATCACTTCATTTATTCAATTATCACGATTTATGGTAAATAAATGTTTCACTTTATCACTACGTCATGTCTGTGTGTGTATTTCAAAGCAGAACTGTAGATCAATGAATTCAGAACTTATACTTCAGACTTGAGATTGATTAATGATCAATACTTCTATCACAATAGTTTCTGCTTTTCCTATAAAAAGTGGTGGTGCCCCGAATTGAGTATTTCTTTATTTAACGAGTGCAAATCTTTAATTACATGTAGAGTGGTTAACGCTACACTGGTCTGGAAAAGTGGTTGGCTTAAATCTATTTTTGCTGTTTAAATGAAGGCGGCTCTCATCTCCAGGAGCAACTAAGGAAAAGCACCACACACACCTTAACAGTACTAGCATAAATTTTTGAGTTTGTCCTCCCTAACAGAAAAACCCGAGTTTGAGAGAACCTCCAGAGCACTGGCGACACCAACCAGGCAAGGCTCGATGGGGGCAGAGCAGGGAAAGCCGTGTGGGCCGGTACCAAGTCCAGTGGTGATGATTATGAAGCAGCATCCGCGCTATCGACAACGTATACAACGATACATGATGAAGTGGCATAGGAGGACCACCGGAAAATCTCGCTGGCCCCAGGAAGGCACCTTTGACATGGCATGCTGCGAAGAAGCGGATACCCAAATCAGAAATAAAGAAGCGAAAGACGCCAAAATTAATAAGAAAAGAAAAGACAAGCGAACCAAAGAAAAAGGGGTGCTGAGCTGGTTCAAGCAAGAAAGCTACAGACAACAGATGGCAGTGAACGAAAGAAAGAAGAATGAGTCACCTAAGGCGGAACCTAAAGTCACCCCTACGGCTCCCCCACTGACGCCTCCGACGGCTCATCCGCTGACTGAAAAACCACCCCCTCCACCCTACAAACCAAGAAAGGCTCGGCAAGCGACAGGGATGTTTGTGGCAGGGAGGCCTAGGAGAACGGTTGAAGCAGGAGGACCAGGTGAACCAAGATGGACGGGAGACAGAGACGCAGACAGAGCGTTCGAGTGTTGGGGCTGCAGGCTACCAGGACACGCCAAGACGGATTGCCCTACCAACCCGTGGACAGGACCAGCCGCAAACAGGCCATATGGCTGCCCGGAGGAGCAGAAAAGGGAGGTAGTGGCACCGGCTATTTCATCACAGCCACATGATGAGCCCACCATACCAGTGCACATACACCACCAGCTACACCCTTTCATGGTAGGCTTCTCCAGGAAAACTCAGATAATACCATTAACTCAACCAGTCCCCATGCTGATCGCAGGAAAGACCGTATTTGCGCCTTTGCTCTACTCCGCTGATACACCTGTCAACTTAAAGCTGAAAATGGAAACGGCACGAGAACCCACATTGCCTCTACATTGCACCTTACTGTTCGACGCAGACCACAGTCTAATAGATTATGCACGGTGCTGGGATGAAACGATCGACAGAAAACCGTTTCTCATCACAAGTGAAAATATCTATTTAGGTCCTCAGGGAGCGGCAACAACCATAAACCTACCCAACAACATGAAAGACTGGTTCCAAGTTCAACGCTCTATGCCACATGTCACGTTACTCGTAGCAGAAGGTCACGAGTCACATGAACTTGGTCCCATGATAAAGGTTGCATGCCAGGTACCAGTTTGGGTGCCAACTGAGAATAATTTGGTCCATATTTCTGCAGATGGACAGTACATCAGGATATCGATGAAGGTAGGCGATGAAACAGTCGCTGAAAACTGTTGCTAGAGGTCAGAACTGCCACCCAGATGCCACTAGAGACTAAACACGAGAATCTACTGGATCAAGTTCCCTCACGTCTATGGTCACAACACAAGACAGATGTGGGATTTGTGAAATCAGCTCAGCCCGTCAAAATCAAGGTTAAAACAGAGGCCAGGTTGCCATTTCAAAAACAGTACCCGCTTCAGCCACATGCCATTGAAGGGATCAGACCTATCATTGATGGGCTGGCAAAAGCAGGGGTTTTGATTAAAACTAACACTAGGAGCCCCTGTAACACCCCAATATTTCCTATCAAAAAGCCACACTCTAAAGACTATAGATTGGTACATGACTTAAGAGCGATCAATGCGATTGTCGATTCAGAAAACCCTGTTGTTCCCGATCCACACACACTGCTCTCCAACATACCACCTGAAGCCAAATGGTACACAGTTATTGACCTCTGTTCTGCTTTTTTTTCAGTATACCCCTGCATCCAGACTCACAGTACCTGTTTGCATTCACATACGGGGGTCAACAGTATCGTTACACGAGGCTCCCCAAGGGTTAACCGAGCATTGATGCAGGACTTGCAGAATTTAGACGTACCAAGTACCATTCTGCAATACGCCGACGATTTACTTATATGTGGTCCCTCACAAGCTCAATGTGAAAGGGACTCCGTCGCAGTGTTAACTACACTGGCGGAAGGAGGACATAAAGTAAGTAGAGACAAACTTCAGTTCTGCCAGCAAACGGTAGAATACTTAGGTAGACAACTATGTGGGGAGAAAAGGTGTATCGCTCCCTCACAAGTGGAAGCAGTAACTAAAGCTCCACGACCTCAAACAGTAGGCCAAATGTCAAGTTATTTAGGGATAAACGGGTTTAGTCGGTCCTGGGTTTGCGACTATGCCCTGAAAACAGCACCGTTGAGAGCTATGATAAAAGCAGCCGGACAGACCAATAATGCCACATCGTTGGTGTGGACAGAGGAGGCATCAGGAGCTTTTCAGATGTTAAAAACTGACATGCAAACAGCTCCAGCGTTAGGAAACCCAAATTACACTAAGCCATTTCACCTGTATGTGATAGAGAGATCCGGATACGGATGCGCCGTACTAATGCAAGACACGCCTACTGGTAAACAACCGCTAGCTTACTATAGCACTAAACTCGATAACATCGAGACAGGGTTGCCACCTTGTTATCAGGGATTGGCAGCAGCGGCGTTTGCATTTCAGAAAGCCTCATCTCTGACCATGGGACATCCGGCTAACCTGTATACATCCCATCAGTTGCACGCTTTGCTTACAAGTCCTAGGTTTGTCCTAACCCAAGCCAGACGCACTGGCTACGAGGTCATACTGTCTGCACCCGAACTTACAATCTTACGGTGCAAAACCATAAATCCTGCCACCAAAATGGTTTTGCCAGTAGATGGAACACCACATGACTGTTACAGATAGATAAATGTATGCGGGCACGAGAAGACCTGCATAACCAGGCAATCCCCGCTGACTTGACTTTGTTTGTCGATGGCTCATGTTTTCGCGATGTTACCGGCAACCACGCAGGATACGGCGTTGTACAACTCAACGACCAGAACGGCACTTTCACCACGTTGCAGTCGCTACAGATAAATCAGCCCTGCTCAGCTCAACTAGCAGAGATAAAAGCTTTGACAGCAGCCTGTCAACTGGCTGCCGGCAGACGCCTTAATGTCTACACAGATTCAGCTTATGCTTATGGTGTCTGTCACATACATGCTAACACTTGGAAACAGAGAGGTTTCCTGAGGGCAGATGGCACACCAGTAATGCATGGTGAAGCCATTTCCAAACTTTTGGAAGCAATGCATCTCCCTAAAGCTTTAGCTATCATTAAATGTCCAGCTCATCAGAAAACAGACACATTGATAGCCAGAGGGAATAACCTCGCAGATGAAGCTGCTAAACAAGCTGCTACAGGCAGCGTAATGGCCCCCATACCTGTAGCGCAGGATTGTGCTCCTTTAACTACTCTGTCATCTTTGATAGTAGCCCAAAGCAGGGTACCCGAGGCAGAAAAACGTTTACGGTTACAAAGAGGGGCCATACAGACTAGGTGCCAAGGTTCTGCAGACAAATTATGGAGAAGTCCACATGGACATTTTGTACTGCCTTTGTCATTGTTACGCCACGCCATCATTTGGACACATGGCGCTGATCATTGTTCTCGAGGGCAGATTCTGCACAAACTACGCCCCGTGTGGTGGGCTCCTTACTTGGCTGGAACTGTTGATAGAGTGTTGAGTGAATGTGAAATCTGTGCTCAGCATAATGTCAGAAAGACCTTTACAGCCCCTATAGCTCACATTCCAGCTCCAGAGGGTCCATTTAGGCATCTTATAATGGATTTCATTGACATGGGAATTGAGCAGAGGATAGGCAGAATGCGTTATGTTTTGGTTATTGTTTGCCGATTCAGCAGGTGGGTTGAGGCCGTCCCCTGTGCTAAGCAAGATCAGTTGACAGTTGCTAAGTTCTTGTGCAGAGAAGTTTTTCCAAGGTTAGAACTGGGAGAATACCTCCGCCATTTGACTTTGATTCACAGAGCTATATTCCAACAGGTAAAAGGTGCCACAGAGAACCGACGTCAGGAGATCCCTGCAGAGAGGCAGAGGATCCTTCCTGGCGATCAAGTATACGTCAAGGTGTTTAAACGACACTGGGATCAGCCCCGACGAGAGGGTCCCTTTACAGTGGTTCTAGCTACCCCCACAGCTCTCAAGGTTGACGGTAAGAACGTTTGGTTTCACCTCAATCACTGCTATAAGGCCCGCCCAGACGGAGTTCGTCCTCCACCCCCACAAAGACGAGGGCACAGGACCATTCCCCCTGGGCCGGCCGGGGAAGACAACGTCTCCCCAGAAGGGGAAGGTGACACCACCCCGCAGGGATCACCGCAGCTCCGCCGCTCACGGCGCATAGCAGAGAGACTGGGCCATAGTGCCTCAGAAAGCAGTGCTTCGTTAGGTGACAGAGCAAGCCCCATAACCACCCCAGCTTCTTCTCCTAGCTCCAGCTCACCTGCTACAGATAGCTCATCCTGTCTCGCACCAAGTAGCCCAGGTGAAGGTCCCGCTCCCCTACCAGCGGAACCACAACACAGTCCAAGGGAGGACCCACCTGATAGTGACAGTGAACCGTCAGATAATTAAAACTGTTGTTTAGCACTCAGAACTAACCATCACCCAAAAATAGACTTTTCCTTTATCTCACCCCCACCTTCCCATACACTTAACCATGGACAGGAGACCACCATGGCACCCTTTCAGACACACTGTTTTTTGTGGTCTCAGGGGCACCCTGGTTGTCCTCCTCATACTCACTCTTATTATAGTCATCCCCCTTTTGTGGTTTTTGAGACCACAACACACGGACAAAAACATGACACTTTCTGTCCGGTCCCTTAGGGCTCCTGTGTACGACTGCAGAGCCAAACGCCGTCCTCACATCAATCCCACTTCCCTCTTACCTACTCAGTGCCCTTTAACAAAGTGCTTATTAGCTACAAGCACCCTAGCCGTACAGCACGGCCTCTGGCCCTTACACAAGACACTGGATGTTACTTATGTTAAATCTGCCAAATACCCTTATTTGCTCCTTACAGGCCCTAACCCCACCCCGATAGTCGCTTATCCTAGAACAGATCAATGTGTCTCTGAGGGAATGGTGAAGTCTACACTCCGTTGTTCAACCACAAAATGTACTGATCTCGCTACCAGAATTTCTCTGACCATAAAAACGGCCAGAGCTCTGGTAACTTTGCGACACACACGTAAAAAACGTACAGTTAGTGCAAATTCCTACAAAATGATTACTCTAAAAACTGCCTCCCAGAAAGAAGATCTGTTTTACCAATGGCTGGATTTCTCCGCTAAACAAGTTTCTAATGTGTTCTGTATAGCCTGCCACCGAACGAGAGACTTACCACAAGTTAAGCCCCTTCCTGGTGTTGAAACCTGCGTCACTCGATCTGATTGCTTTGTTAACTGTTTCATGCGTATGATCGCCGGTAAATCTAACAATGGTAATTCAACCTGTCCCATCACCCTTCTCTCCCCTGACAACTCCACGGTGTCAGACGATTATAGGATTATTATTGAAGGATTTTGGAGTTCTTGACACAGCAGCGGTTGGCATTATTCACTCTTGTACAACATTAAACAGACCAGCATGTATGATCCACAAATATTTATTTATAAGATAATAAAGGTTAAAACACAATATTAATCTAACTAAATAACTAAACTAAACAAACCAAACACAGTGTGTGAGCATGTGTGTGTGTGTGAGAGAGAGAGAGAGAGGGAGAGAGAGAGAGAGGGAGACAAAGACAAGATGGCTACTTGTCTTTGATGTCTGCATGGCCTACAAAACAAAATGGCGAGCACTGTAAAACTACAAAGATGGCCGGATCAAAGATGGCCGCCAGGGTGTCACCACATGACCTCTTTGTCCTTTGGAGCACATGGGCTCAGGGAGAACAAAGAGGTGTGATGTGGGGGCTGGGGTTATCTGATGGTGTATGTTTGTGTTTAAAACCAATTCACAGTTTATGTAAGTGATGTTAATGTGTGTCAGATGATAAAGATAGTTAGAAAAGATGATTAGTTTGCATGCAAGACCCTATGTCTGTGTGGAGCATAAACTAAACACATCAGATGTGGCGAAGCCAGCTAACCAAATATCCTGACTACAACACTATCACAACAGTAAAACTTAATGAATTACATCAAACCAAATCAATACATGAACATTTACAGAAGTTAAGTTGAACAGTCTTGCTCAGCCGTGTGCAATTACTAATGCTAAGGTAAAGCCCAGTACGTTACCACTACATGGAAGAAAGGGGTTGTAATTCCAAGGAGGGATTGGAGAAAGCCGACTGGAGAAGGTTGTGGTTCCAGGGTCGAAGTTGTGGTTGTCCTTGCTGTGTGAGATCCAGTTGTGTAGCTGGAAGGAAACTGGTCCAGTCCTGTTTCTGCAGCTTGGTGGCTTGTTGCTAACTTCCTTGGTTGAAGTTAGTTGATCAAAAGGCAGGCACTCGCGTCTTCTGCCTTTAGAAGTTCCTTGTGTTTCTATGTCTGTCTGCTAACAAGACATAGATCAGATAAGAGCTGCTTCTTCATGCAGTCTCTGGCTGGAGAGCTTAGGTGAGAAGGGCCGCAGCTGACCTCCTGCGGGGCAGGGGTGTTGACAGGCCAGGGACCAAAGAGCAAAGAGACTGACCTTTCTCCAGGTCAGCAGCCTAATTCACATGTACTTGTGAATGAGTCATCATGTTAGAGTAGCCAATGGAAATGGTTACTGAGTCCATGGGTGGAGCTACTCAATGAGTGACCCAAAGGAATCCTGGGAAGTGCAGTTCATGTCTTTGCCACCATCTTGGATGGTCAGGTCCCAACACAATAGACAATTGCAAAATGTCCTACCTGCCAATTGGACAGGTATTTGTGCCCCCGTTATGTTAACAGGCTCTATGACCATAATAGGCCCCTCTAACACCCCAGTCAAATGCATCAAGAGAGATGTTAGCACCACATCTCTAAGGGAGGAGGATGAAAATGTGTACAATTCATGGGATCAAGTGCCACAGGGTATCCCTTATGAACATATGGCGATAGGTGAAGATTGGATTATGAGCGGACGCGCCGTTGGTAGTGCTCCATTCGTAGGCACTATTATGAATGCCCAGTACATAGCACGCAATTCACGATGGGTGAATTACCTATGGTATAACCACCAGAGGTTCTCAAATAAAACTATCGCATTACTGGATGATCTCAGTGGGCAAATACATGCCACGTCTAAAATAGCATTTCAAACCCGGTTGGTCGTAGAGACTTTACTGGCCAGTGACCAAGGAATATGTGACATGTTTGGTGACGACTGTTGTACGTTCATACCTATGCACACAGGGGAAGATGGAAACGTGACCAAAGCCCTAGATAGTCTAAAATGCATGAGGGACGAACAAACACTTCACTCTAATTGGAACACCAGAATCCCCTCCGTTCTCGATTGGCTGAAATCTATGTCAATCCAGGGAATCTTGCGCGCAGCAGGACTGTTGATGTTGGGTCTACTGGTAGCATTTCTGCTTGTCACATGTTGTGTAATCCCACTGGTTCAAATCATGGTTAAGAGAGTCATGAAAATCATACCAGGCCAATATCCGGTGGTAACTGAACCCCATGTATATGAGATGATGGAGGAAATAGATACTGAATCATATGATTTGCCACTTCCAGCGTGGGAAGAGCCTAAGGTGCCCCTTCCTGCTAACTCGTATAAAGTGCCGCGTCCCGCGTCTGATAAACCGAGAAAATATGCTACCCCTTATAACGAGTGTCATGAGTAAGTAACCCTAGGTGCTTGACCGGGGAGTGTTGGGCTCATCATTTCCCGACACATGAGTAAAAGAGTATGTTGCATGCATAAATATATGTGTGACCTGTATGTATAAAACCATCATTATATGAGACTAATACTGTCCTTATCCCACCTAGATTAAAAACCATGGCAGAAGGTAATTGGAGGAGCTTCTACATGCCCCAGGCGGACCCCCCATCTCCCTATCCCCCGCAGCCAGCTGCATATGAAGTTCCATATGTAGAGCCACAATCCTACCAACAGTTTTCCCAACCTGCTAGTGTTCTCTACATGCAAGCTAGGGGCTCCAGATACCCCCAGCCCCATTGGGTTAACGGATCAGAATTTCCTCCACCCAGACCTTATCAGTGGCACGTCGGACCCCCTCAAAACTACGAACTCCCCTTACCTTCCCTCACCCCGTTATTGACAGTGGCTCCCCTCCCGTATAATAGCATAGGAGATCCTCCCAGGCGTATCCAGGAGCACAGAATTACCCTTCTTTTAACGTTGATGTAACCTTTCAGGCGTCCACCAGTACAGCTCATACGGTGAAGCTGGAAAGACCCAGTGGGAGTCCCCAGGGAGGTGGGAGCCCTCGGGTTCCAGTAATGACTCGGATGGAGATCTACATGTAGACACCGACGACGACCTCGACGAGGCGCCCATCGACACACCTCTTGAGAGCCCTCTACTGACGGTGGCCTCGCCCCAACCCGGCACTTCCCAGGTGGAGCCGGAGGTCCCACAACAACTATCAACGCCCTATTATCTACTACGGAAAAGACTCCCGGGGTCGACCCCCTCCAGGCGTACGTCTTCGCAATCAAAGATGTTAACCTGCTCTGTGAGGTTCTGGGAGTCAACTCAGAGTGGTTTGACACATGCACCCGTGAGGAGCTTACAGTGAACGTGCATGCCCTCCCTACAAGTGTCTACCGACAGCTGCGAAAGGAGCTGACACACCCTCTTCAAAGCCTGATACGCCGTCTGCGCCTACGGCGACAGAATCTCGCCGCAGCCACAACACACCGAGCCAAGAAGCAACGAATGATCGAAGCAACAGCAATTCGACAGGTTCAGCTCGAGCATAAGATTGCTGAACAGAAACGACTCATTGACGAGCTGGTGCGCGATCGAAACGCGCTCCATCGGAGGATCGAGCGCCGAGACTGGGATGCAGAGAGACAGAGAGAGCGTAACTCTCGCATGGCTATTGTTATTGCCGGCTACCAACAACTGCATGAAACAGGCCCACAGCAGAAGGCCACAACAAGCACCGAGGAGGACATAAAGCAAGAACCAGCAGAATGACCTTTCAAGTCTCTGCAAAGAAACGTCAGAGTCCCACATGCATTACCCCTCTGACCTGGAGCCCCAGTTTCGAAGTGGGCACCAACATCCCTGCACCCGGCCATGTTTTAACTGAAAGAAAACTGTTCCATTTGATTCCTGGATTGTTGATGATAGAGGTAACCCAGTGCAAACACGGCATTTGGGACAGATTCAATCTTTGTTGTGCTGTACGCCGCAACACACATACCTCAGTCATCTTTTTATCACGACGTATGTCCTACACCTGTGGGCTTAGTGATGACAACCGTCACAACCACTGCTCGTGTTGCGAGCCCCGACACATGAGATTTTGCATCAAACACCGACGTCAGGAGCCTTTTGTTTCCATACATGGATGCTACGATTGGGTGTGGCAACGCCTTGTAGGAGGACCCCCACCCCCAGATTACTTGAGTAATCCTCCCTCAATGCCCTTTCCCACCTTACCCGTCCGTCCTCCGACCCTACACCATTGGTTCTTCCCCAAGTTTTATCCTTTGCATTCACCCGAGGTCAATGGACCTCGCCAACCCAGCAAGAACACTAGAAAACGACGATATCGGAGGAAGAGAGAGATGAAAAGGCTCGAAGCACTCCTTGATTAATTTGGACTCAGTTAACTGTTTTACTGTATTTGCTTTTCCCATACCTGCCTATGTTGTCAACAAGCTGTCCCATTATATAGCTTAAGAGCACGTGTGGATTTAGTTTATCACGAGCACGTGTGGTTTTAGTTTATTAAGAGCACGTGTGGTTTTTAGTTTATCAAGAGCACGTGTGGTTTCATTTTATCAAGAGCACGTGGGATTTAATTTTATCAAGAGCACGTTTGACTGTATTTTCATTATGTAATATGTGTGTTTTAAGACCCATGCATTGATTCATTTTTCATTAATATCCATGTGTGCCTTTTTTGATAATTAGAGAAACTACACAAACCTGGCAAGGTGCTAAGCAACCTCAGTCATACCATATGGCTATCTGATGTACGATTTCCTTACACGCTAACAGTCATATACACTGGAGATTTTTTGTGTGTGAGACTTTATAGTCTCAAAGGGAGGAATGTTGAGGCAAAACTTTTGGTTTAATAATCAATAATGAGGTGTGATGTTTATATCAGTAATCAATAATGATATGTACTGTTTCTATTTCTATCTGTTGATCAGTAAGTATAAAATAAGAGTCCTATAATCCTGTTTGAGGTGTATATTCAGTATTGAAACTCTCTGTGTCTGTCTTGGGCCTCAGACTGGCAAAAAAGGCATGTTCCCATGATGGCACATTTTTGACAGCTGCCAGACACACAAACTTGGAGGAAAGGTATGCAACACCTCCTCCTGTAGGTCCTGGGTTTTTTCCACTGTTTTGATAAAGATGGTTAGTAAATCGAAACTAGGTTATATAACAGCTGCACCTGCACTGATAAGGAATAAAGATGGTTAGTAAATCGAAACTAGGTTATATAACAGCTGCACCTGCACTGATAACGATCTGCAGCTAACGATGTTTATAAAAATTTCAAAGTCCCCAATTTTGGAAAGTCCCCATTTTTCCCATAAACAAATGATCTCATGTGTGATCATTAAAATCGAACCTAGGTCATTGGTCAAACCGAGGGAGGGGCCGTGGCCCCTGGGGAAAACTATAAAGGCCGCACATTTTGCATTGTTTTCCAGTCTGTTACCGGGACGGCTCGAGTTATGTTGTTTTGCTGCTTTTAAACAATAAACTCTGCTTATTGCAACTGACCTGATCCTCTCCAGTGATTCATTGGGCATCCTGTGTGGACATTTTGGACAACTTTTGAACCATTTTTTAACAAACTATTGAACGACTTGAACCCTATTTAAATAAGAAGGAGAGCGGGTGTTTCTGGACTCAGCTGGCCCGAGACTGGAAAACCCGTTTCAACACAAGTCTACTGTCAGCAGACAGACAGACAGAGCGGCACATTTTACAAAGGAAGAGTAAACTATATTAGACAAATATGAAGAAGTTAAACACTTAATCCAGACTAATAGTAAGACAGTTGAAGCTGCCAAATGCAGGAAGGACAGCTGGCAAAAGAAAAAACTCCCGATGTGTGAATGTGTAAATTAACAGACTTATTAATATAATGGAACACTCAAAAGTCGGATAAAGTCGTCTAGTTATAAATGCCTATAAGAAATGTTGCGGACGGATGGATGGATTACACTTCATTATGCCTATTATTGTACCAAGGGCGTGTATGACTATTTAAACCTTCTCTCAGGTGCGTCTCCGTCTCCTGCGGTGTGAAACGGACTCAAGAGCAAGTAAAGCATAAGTATAAAAATATAATTCAAAGCGCTAAACACCCACAGCATAAATCCAGCTGTCCTTCCTGCATTTGTCAGTGTAAACTGGGTTGTTTTTAGCCTTGATTATGACTTAAACTTCTTTGTATTTGTGTAATATTACCATACGATCCGCGCGCCGAGCTCTGATTGGTCAGTAGGCGGTGCTTTTATACGAGTTGATCTCTTATCTGGAACATAACCTGCTCCGGAGCAGGTTAGCTGTTCAGCATAAGTTACCATGGCGATCTACCCCGGTAAGAAGTGATCCACCTTCGTAGGACAGAAAACCCTGAAGGGTTAACCCTGAAGTTACCTCGATAACGCCAAATCCTGCTTCGTAGTACAGGCCTAAGGTAAGCTAGATAGAGAGCTGGGCCGTTTTGTCTCTAGTTCTAGCTTGTTAGTTAGACACTGTCAGCTTTGACAGTTAGACACTGTCAAGTTTTCAGCTTTGTTTTCAGTACTAGTTATGTTTCTTACCCAATGTTATCTATGTAAAAATGTTTGTTCAAAGGAGAGCAAAAGTTAAAAACTAATAACAAACAGAATTGTGCCTAATATTTCTCTCCTCCTGTCCCTGTTTCAGCTGTTTCCAGTGGTGGGTGGCAGTAAGTAGCCTACCTTGAACTACATGGCAACTGTTTAAAAGAGCCAAAAGAAGAAGAGGGAGACCTGCATTGTAATAGGTACATTAGGGGAGGTACAGCCTAATGGTCAGACATAATCCTGGCAGTATTTTCATCAGGATGATGTCCTGATGAATGTGGATATGTCTGGTATATTGTAGGTTTACTTGGAGTTTCACTCTTACATGCTCCCCCTCCTTCTGATCTTGCTGATCCTGTATCATGACTAACTCTCTCTGTGTTTCTTCTCTCCAGGTGTGGCTGCTCTCTTGATTGAGATCCAATAAAGAGGGGGATGGGATTTGGGCTCACTCTCTCTTCCACTCTGGCTTGGCAGTAGCAGCAGCTGTAGTAATAGCAGCAGCAGCATTGTTTGGTGACCATATGTAGTTTGTGTTATGTTCTTTATCTTTTTTCTGGTGAGTCCGGTGTTTCAGTTTTCGGGATTTTGTTTCTATTTCTTAGGGCTTAGTTTGGGTTATGGTGTTCAGTGGTAGAAGGAAGCACGTGGATCTGCCGGCCCTGTAAGGGCTGGGCTGAGGTGGCTTCCCTTCTTTTTTAATGAAGTTTGTTTAATTGAAATAAAAATCTGTATTGTTTTTAAAGTCTTGATTCGTGTGGTTATGTTCGACTTTGTCAACAAGCTTTCTCTCAGGGTCGTAACAATCACAGTATCATTTTGTTGATAAACTGTATACTGGTACACACAATAGTTTGGTTGAAAGCACTGCAGATACCTCTTTGTCACATAGGACACAAAACAGAGTTGCAGAGCCTCTGCAGGTTCTTACAGCTGTGAATGTATGACCAACTATTGCCACAGACTAGCTGTGATGATATCTGGGCAGTTTGTAGAGACACCAGCATCTGAGATATTTTCTAGACTATTTCTACTGTACATTAGAAATCGTCTGATAATTTGTATTGCAATAATGTTACCAATATGGAATACAGTCTATGGAAGTTTTGTGGAATGCACACCTGTCTCTGCTGTAACATCTGTTATCTGCTGCTTAAAAACATATTGCTTTACATAGTCAGATTCTAACAGCCTGCGTTGATCCTATGCATCCAATTCATCACTATTTTTCTTCCATATATTATGTGTTTTGTTACTCCATAAAAGCTGCATCTAACACATGCATAAACCGACTTTAAAGGCAAGCACAATTTTCCTATGGATACCCAGTTTCACCTTTTAATACTGTCCATTAAGTCAACAACACTGTGGCCTTTAACTAGGCTTAACTTAATAAAAAAGTAAAATTAAAGTTCTACATTGTTTCCAAGTATTTGTGGATGCAAACAATAATCACCAGATGTGTCCAAATACTTTGATTTTTTCATATTAAAATTATCTTGAAATGTGGAGTCTTTCTGATAAAGACTGTTTCTACAGTTACTGTTTTCATAGCTCTTTCTTGCTCATTCTTCTCATCTGCGATTCCTGGGTTTTCTCAGTTTAACTGCCCTTCTGTTATTTACAGGTCCATGATGGCAGAGAAATTGTCAGATATTGTGACTTTCTTTAGAGGCGCGATGGTCTCCGAGGAAACAATCAGTTGGTTTGAAGAGCAAAAGGTACTGTTCTGAATATTAGATGAGTCAGTCACTCAGGCAGTCCTTATGTAACTCTGAGAGGGATCTTTAAAGCTTAATTTTCTTGGCCATAATTAGTAACCAAGATGCAGTATTTCTGTACAGTACACAGCAGTCATTCTTGAATTTGACAGGAGGCATGTTACATTTTCATACTTTTTCATTGTAGTTTAATCCCTATTTGAAGTGTTTCTATTCTTTCCAGTACAGTAGTGCAATGTTATAATAATAATAATAATTAAAGCTGCAAGCAGCGAGGATCGGGCCCTCGCACCTTAGCGCACTTCGGAGCTATTTGCGGGACGCCGGTCGAATCTAGGTGAAACGTACTGCAAGGGCTGCTTCGTTGAAATGTTATATGGGGCGCTATCGAGCTCCCTTGCCACACCAAAGCACAAAAAAAATATCCGTTAACACCTTTTAGCACTTTTAATGAGTGTGCTTTATCACGCATGAGAAATACGGAGCAGATTGATTAATATACGACAAAGCTACAGCAACTTCCTTTTTTTTGGCGAAAGGCGCAGTTTCATAAAAATGGACGATTTGAAGAACTTTTCATCACAAAGGTCTTAAGACTGTACCAACCAAATTTGAAGTCGTTCGGGTTAAATCCTAGGAGGAGTTTGTTAAAGTATAGTGCCTGGAAATGGCAAAATACTCATACACCATCTTGGTTTTTGACTGTCACCATCTTTGCTTTTTGTGACCAGAAGTGAAATGAGAGGATGGAGCTAAGTATAACCGAACGCTGAATAAGACATTTTTAGTCGACCAAAAAGATTATAATTAACTTTGATGAAGTGAAAACACACTGTGAAAGGGTTAAAGTTCTAAGTCCCAGACCGGACAACTCCGTGGTAGCGACCTGTCAACCACAAGGTAGCTCCGCCCTAAAGCATCCGCTGCTTTATGGTCTATCTGACTCTAAATGGGACCATAATTTACTAAATGAACATCATGCTGTATTGAAGAAGACTTGAAACTAGTGATTGAGACCATAAACTCATGTTTACAATGTTTACTGAAGTAATAAATCAAGAGAAAAGAAGGATCATTTTTCATAGACTTCTATACAACCAGAGGAGTCGCCCCCTGCTGGCTGGTAGAAAGAATGCAAGTTGAAATCTCTTCAGCATTGGCTTCACTTTTCAGACCCAGAGGTTGACCACTGGTAAAGCTGAGTTTAGTAGTTTAGTTCCATCAATAACTGACCCACAAACAAATGGATGACTGGATGATGGATTACATGTGAGACAAATGTTTTCGCACCCATTACGGGGACTCACTCACATCGCTCCCCCTCCCATCATATAAATCCTGCAGCATGCATAGATGAATCGCCGTTTTCTGCTTTATCGTTACAGCTCGCTGAGGTTTGTTTTGGTTGACGGATACGGAGCGGATATGACGTCACGTTACTCAGACTACAACAATAAAAGCGGTGACTTCCTTCTACCTCAACATAGACTCAAATGAAGCAAATATATTGATTCTGGCATTAAAGAATATATTTCAAAATTGTGAAAAGAAAAAAAGTTGAGATACATACAGTAGGTGAAATGTTTCTTTTCCCCACTTCTAATGGTGTGATACGACTATATATAAGCAACAGTGTAGGGCTGAACGATTCAGGGGAAACATGTCTAATATCGCCGTCCCATAGTTGCAGGATTTGAGGAATCCTTATATTTCTGTCTGTTTCGGTGGCTTTCAGTGAGCAGTTTTGGGAGGAATGAGGAGTCGTGGGAAGTCTTGCACCAGGAAAGAGCTGATATTACTTTATTAATTTCTCTCCTGTCTTTCTGAGTTGCTTTTCCAACTACCAGGCAGTGCATCTTCTCCAGCAATATTTCAAAAACTGAGTAGGTGGTCGCTGATCGATTCTGGCATTAAAGAATCACCACCCCTATTACATACAACATTTTTAACAGGGTAAAGAGTAATCAGTAAACTATTACATTTCAAAAGTAACCTATCTAACACTGCTCACCACACGGTTTTATAACACATATAAAACCAGTCCAACTTGCTCTCAACAGATAACACCAATGCACGAACAAGGTTATCGTCCTGACAGTATGTTGACAGAAAACACATCAATCTAGCTACAAGATAGATCATATCAGGTGAAGAGGAAATGCGTCAATGAATTCTGAGGAATAGATTGTCTATGACTAGGCAGGCTGGCACTGAATCACAGGCGTGCTTACACCTGCACCAACATTTCTGGTGTTACATAATCTGATGTTGGTTTTGCCCTTTGCACTCACAGAACCACATTCCTTCACTTACACAGCAATCAAATAGACAAGACAAAAGTAAAACACCCTTTGTTGTCACCCTTTGACAACAAGTACCAACCAAGAAACACTGCAAATAAGTAAAACACAAGCAAATTAAACACACAATACAGTCATGACGGTAATGATTCATCATGATTTTTATCAATAATAGTTATGGCCAATGAGCCACCCTTTAATATTTACATTTTTCTAAAAAAAATAACAAAGTGTTGTCTTCTGCATTTCCTTTACTTCCCTGCTCTAACAAAAACAGACTGAAACATGAATTTTGCGTACCATTGCACCCCTATGGTATTTTTCATATTTTGGGGGTCATTTTTCTTTATTAATAATAATAATAATAATAATAATGGTGGCATATAATAACATATAAATGAATTCACCTAATAGCATCTGAAGGTCCATAATTAGAACTGTATGGTTAGAAGAGCTGGAAGAATTTTGGGCGTTACATATCAGGTCGAGATGTTCCCGTACAACATGTACAAACTCAGAGGACAAAAGACAAGATAAACTATAGAAACCTGTTATTCTGGTGTATAAAATGCTTTCGGTTACTATGTGCAGTATAAATACCGCAGCTGGTCAGCTGCCGCCTATTGTTAGGTAAGTTTCAGTGAAACTTTATATGTTGGAACCATTTTACTGTTTTGTACTTGGACTGCGTTTTCATCCAAATATATTGCAATTACATACCTCAAGTACTTTACACTGAAATTTCATGTGACTGTATCCAATCAAGGACAGACTAAGGATGCTTTTGTGTGGTGTTTCAATTGATCTGATTTGATTGCCTGCAACTGATATGACATAGTCATATTCTGGTCAGATGTTCACAATCAGAATATCGATAACTACAGACACTAATAATGAATAAATAATATAAAGATATTATGCAAGTAGAAATGGTTCCTGAGCCTCTAAGCAGGACTCAGTCTACAGTATAAATACAGACTGCAGCTGTTATTCATGTGCAAGTGTTTTGTTTAACAGGTAACAGGCTACAGAGAGAAAACACTGCTGCTCTGCTACTGATAATAACTGTGTCTTTAGTAGTATTATTAGATCAGTTCAAACACAAAATCTATCTAAAGTCTCTATAGCTATTAAAGCTATAGTTGATCCAACTGTGATCAGCTTTCAGCCGGCATTAACAGCGGTTTATGTCTGAACTGTACTAATACTAATAAAGACACACAGTTATTATCAGTGGTAGAGCAGCAGTGTTTTCTCTCTGTAGCCTGTTACCTGTTTAACAAACACCTGCACATGAATAATAGGTGCAGTCTGTATTTATACTGTGGACTGAGTCCTGCTTAGAGGACCAGGAACCATTTCTATTGGCACAATGCCTTTATATTATTTATTCATTATTAGCGTCTGTATTTACTGATATTCTGACACTAGAAATTATTTATTAGGCTAAATGTTTTCAGGGAAAATGTAAATGATGTAACTCATATCAAACCCGACGCTCAGGAATTATCAGCCTCACATGTGACTGAATGGAAATGACAATAAATGATGTAAAAGGTGTAAAATACAGAACCTCCTTCTCTCTCTGACTTTAACTGTATCCTTAAGAAAAGTTAATGGGGGAAATAACAGATCATGAAAAGAAAACTCTTTCTAATAAAAGAAGAAAGTTTTAGATCTGTTCGTTGTCAGGTGTTATAAAACTCTTTCAGTGTCAGACTCCTTCAACCGCGGTGTGTGAAGCAGAGATACTGCAGGTCCTTCTGCTGCTGGAACACTTTACCATCAACATGGTCAGTTTTTTTGTTCACACCTACAATTAACA
Organism: Sebastolobus alascanus; assembly: GCA_916701645.2. Classification (NCBI taxonomy): domain Eukaryota; kingdom Metazoa; phylum Chordata; class Actinopteri; order Perciformes; family Sebastidae; genus Sebastolobus; species Sebastolobus alascanus. The sequence goes on along the minus strand of CAKAOJ020000596.1, from coordinate 7,712 downwards.
CAGATTTTAACTAGATGGTGAATCAGAAGACAACTAAACTATAAAACTTTTAATCTGTGATCTGTCTTCACTCCGGTATGAAACTCCAGCGATGTTGACATGTATCAGATCAGTCCGATCGGCGCAGCGTCCAATATATAACTGATATCTAATAAGAGGGCATGTCGGTCGGTAAAAAACTTCCATGAAGGAGAAACTGGAGGATACACTGGTGTATCCTCGCTCATGGCTCCTCGGCAAGCCTCCTCGCTCCTCGTTCCTCGATCCTCGAGACGCATTTTAGGAATTTGGATGTCCTTCAAGATGGAGCGCTGAGATCGATTTCCAGCCAGAGGATTTACAGCCATTTACAGCCAGAGGATCGAGGAGCGAGGAGACGAGGAGGCAAAAAATCAGAAATGAGATGCACCTTGTTTCTCTGCTTGTCTCGGGACTGTGTGCTACTGAGATGTTTAAGAGTCAGCTGCACCAGAAAACTACGGCCCCACCCCATTATTATGTCAACACGGCACAGGAAGAAAATCTCCAGCGCAATGTTTTTTTTTTTTTTAATACTTTATTTCAACAGTTCAATACAATATATTCGCATGTTCAGATTTTTCATTACAATTCTACAAAAATATTTTACAGTATAAAAATAATATAAAAATTACGACGGCGTATAAGGGGCACATAAAAAAAAAAAAAAAAAATATTAGAGCCTCATAAAAAAAAAAAAAAAAAAAATCTGAGATTTCGAGAAAAAAGTCGTAAAATTACGAGAATAAAGTCGTAATTTTACGAGAAAAAAAGTTGTAATATTACGAAAATAAAGTCGTAACTTTACGAGAAAAAAAGTCGTAATATTAGGAAAATATTACCAGCAACCATCAAAACTGGCGAGAGGACATAGCAGCCTGAGCCTGCTTCTGGACGGGTAGCAGCTGTTTGTCTTGGCGTCCTGCCACACACATTAGTTAACAGGTAACGTTAACTTTAATCATCTTACCATTAAATGTTTGATAAATGTGGTTTTGCTTGTTGAGCAAACACATGTTTACAGTTTAGTTTTCTCGTTATTTAACGCTACCTTAGCTAATTGCTAATTTGTTAGCCCAGACTTGTTCCTCTCACGTAGGCCTAAATTTAGGTCTATTACAATGAAAGTTACTGCAACGATATATCGAATGTGATACATGTGAAGCATGAACAGCTACGGTCAACGTTTGTTGTTGTCGCTTGAATGACAAACTAGCCGATTGATAAACGTTTTTATCGACGCAATGTTTTGTTAAAGGCTGCAGTCTTTGGCATGACTTCAAAACAGTCTGATCAGCAGTGCACAAATATTTAGTTTGTTTTTCTGTTTGTCTCGCTCCTTCAGGCCAGGGAACCTCAGAGGCAGATCATTCGGAGCCCAAGCAAACACAAGACACTAGCAAAATAGCGGACCTGAGGCCTGTACTACGAAGCGAGTTCAACATACCCCGGGTATGTTCTCGTTATCTAGCTTAACCAACCCTAACAAACGAGTTCCCGCTAAACTGTCCTCCGACGGTGGTTATCAACTCGGTAAGTCAACCCCGGGTTTCCCAATCTTGTTATGAGCGCGTTCACATGAACGGGGCGGGGCTTACAGCATTTGACCAATCACAGACATGGACAAGTCTACTGTCAGCAGACAGACAGACAGAGCGGGCACATTTTACAAAGGAAGAGTAAACTATATTAGACAAATATGAAGAAGTTAAACACTTAATCCAGACTAATAGTAAGACAGTTGAAGCTGCCAAATGCAGGAAGGACAGCTGGCAAAAGAAAAAACTCCCGATGTGTGAATGTGTAAATTAACAGACTTATTAATATAATGGAACGCTCAAAAGTCGGATAAAGTCGTCTAGTTATAAATGCCTATAAGAAATGTTGCGGACGGATGGATGGATTACACTTCATTATGCCTATTATTGTACCAAGGGCGTGTATGACTATTTAAACCTTCTCTCAGGTGCGTCTCCGTCTCCTGCGGTCTGAAACGGACTCAAGAGCAAGTAAAGCATAAGTATAAAAATATAATTCAAAGCGCTAAACACCCACAGCATAAATCCAGCTGTCCTTCCTGCATTTGTCAGTGTAAACTGGGTTGTTTTTAGCCTTGATTATGACTTAAACTTCTTCGTATTTGTGTAATATTACCATACAATCCGCGCGCCGAGCTCTGATTGGTCAGTAGGCAGTGCTTTTATACGAGTTGATCTCTTATCTGGAACATAACCTGCTCCGGAGCAGGTTAGCTGTTCAGCATAAGTTACCATGGCGATCTACCCCGGTAAGAAGTGATCCACCTTCGTAGGACAGAAAACCCTGAAGGGTTAACCCTGAAGTTACCTCGATAACGCCAAATCCTGCTTCGTAGTACAGGCCTCAGGTAAGCTAGATAGAGAGCTGGGCCGTTTTGTCTCTAGTTCTAGCTTGTTAGTTAGACACTGTCAGCTTTGACAGTTAGACACTGTCAAGTTTCCAGCTTTGTTTTCAGTACTAGTTATGTTTCTTACCCAATGTTATCTATGTAAAAATGCTTGTTCAAAGGAGAGCTAAAGTTAAAAACTAATAACAAACAGAATTGTGCCTAATATTTATCTCCTCCTGTCCCTGTTTCCAGTTGTTTCCAGTGGAGGGTGGCAGTAAGTAGCCTACCTTGAACTACATGGCAACTGTTTAAAAGAGCCAAAAGAAGAAGAGGGAGACCTGCATTGTAATAGGTACATTAGGGGAGGTACAGCCTACTGGTCAGATGTATACATATATATACATATATACATATATATACATATATATATATATAATATATATAATTTTTTTAAGCAATCAGAATAGTAGGATCTGCATTTGCATTTATCACAGAGGACGCATATCTTAACAAATAAAATAAAGTAATGACTGAGTTCATCTTTGAATGTAAACTATTAATTAGAATTCAATACAGGGTTTTTGATAATCGATGTAGTATCACAAAACATAATATTGCAATTCTCGATATTTTCGTCCACCCCTAGTAAACACTGAGTTATTATATCTTCTCATATAATTTCTTACATCTTCTTGTATTATCATATTATACAGCTATACTACTATTGTACTATTACATTACACTACTGTATCATACACTATAATATACTGTACACTATTATATTCAGTACTCTTGCACTATTTGCACTACCATTGGCACACTGTCACTTCACTGCTGTACATATATTATCTTATTTTTAATTTTTGTTACTTTATTCGATTCGATTTTAGATCATTTTAAGGTGTATTGGTGTTGGATGTGTTGTTTAAAGGTCCCATATTGTAAAAAGTGACATTTTCATATCTTTTATATTATAAAGCAGGTTTAAGTTGTATATAAATACTGTGAAAGTATCAAAACACTTAATCCACACAGAGAAATACACACAGCCCGTATTCAGAAACTGAGCTTTTGAAACAAGCCGTCAGGATTTCTGTCCATTTGTGATGTCACAAATCTACAATATTTATACCATTTCACAGTTTTAAACATAAACATTCTAAATGGGTCCCAGTTTATTTCCTGTTGCAGTGCGTATGTGAATGACATCAGCTGACAGGAAGTAAACATGGACCCAAGCTGTTGCCTAGCAATGCAATTCCGTTGCAATTCCATTGAAATGTACTAAAACGGAGCATTTCAGACAGGAGGGTGAATACAGGTATATTCAAGCAGACAGCACGAGGAAAATAAAGTTTTTTTCAAACATTAAAGTGTGTAAACATGTTCTAGTAGAAACCCAAAGTACAAGTATGAAGCTGAAAATGAGCACTATATGGAACCTTTAATGGCAGCATCTACTCATCATTGCATTGTGAGAACTCTGTGCAGAAGAACTTCAGAATATAAACAAACTGTAATGCTTGTAATGTCTTCTTCTCCTTCTCTTTACACATCAAACCCCCCCAGTGTTCCTCTCCCTCTCTCTTGAACACATCACCTGCACTGATGGCGTGATCGCATAATGGATAGAATCAGCCTAATTAACAGAGTTTCCCTCTTCCTCCTCTCCCTCTTCCCTCCTCCCTCCTCCTCCTCCCTCCTCCTCCCTCCTCCTCCTCCTCCCTCCTCCTCCTCCAGCCTTATTAGCACGCACGGACAAACAGGCCTAAATAAACGCGCACACGCCCATCAGCTCAGCATCCTGCAGTGAAATGAATCATCCCCAGCATGGGGAACACGTACCGCTCAGTGCAGATGTGCCTCTCTGCTGTCACAGCATCCTCTCTGAGCACCAACACCAACATCTGTCCCGGTGACGCGCTGCCGACAGAGAGAGGAGGCTCAAACATGGCTCATGATCGCGGGCGTGCGCCTTCTCAGCGGACACGCGCGTAGCGATGATTTGCCTAAATGTGGGACAGCGTGACTCGTGCAATAACAGTGGTTATTTATAGTTGTTGTTTTTTTGTCTTCTAATGCATCATTTAAGATATTTAAGGTGAAGTGCAAATTATATTCCATAACTGGATAATCTCTGCAGGTTTTTATGTATTACAGGTTATTCAATTATTATCCATAATGCAGTGTGTGGTAAGCGATGGTTTTATGCAGGTTCAGGTTTAAAGCTGCAGTAGGCAGCAATTTTTGGGCATAATTTGGCAAAAAATTCCATAATAATCTTTCAGCATATTGTAATTCAAGTGTTCTGAGAGAAAATTAGACTTCTGCTCCTCATCATGGCTCTGTTTTCAGGCTTTAAAACATCTACATGAGGGAAGACTTTGACCAATCACAGGTCATTTCACAGAGAGAGAGAGAGCGCTCCTATTGGCTGTACTCCGGCTGGTGGGCGGTGCTTAGTATTTCCTCAACAGATCTCAACATGGCTGCCGGGTCACAAACTTTCTCATTTTACAGCTAAACAGTAAGATGATTCTGAGAACATTTGAGGAGAGAAATAGTCATTACAGTAACAGAATATTGATTCATATTTGATCAGCGCTGCCTAGTTTGACCGTTTGGTCGGAGTTCACGAGTGATTGACAGCCAGCTCTGACTGGTTGTTTTCCTCCGGTCTGTGAAATCTTGCAGATGACTACTGTCAGGATATAGCGACCGTTTTATAAAAATATTTTTTTTTAATCATATATGCTCCAATCTCGCCTACTTCAGCTCTAATATGTTGCCTCGAGGTTTGATGTATTAAGCTTCTAATAGGCCCTCTGCCTGTTACTGCTGTATGTGTTCCCTGTATAGTGATATGAAAACATTTTAACTTTGCAATTCACAGCAGATCCGTTAATGTATAGCTGTGCATTTAATAATGCTTTCTTTGCATAACAGATATGATAATATAGGCTATTTAATGTCTTTCTAATATGACTAAATGCTTTAAAACTATTATGTTTGTTTGATGTTGTTTGATTCTCCGTGTAACATCCACACCTATAAGCCTAGATGTTGTTAACAGCAATAACATTGTAAGTGGTGAAATTACTGAACACATTGAGTGTTACCTAAACTAATTATGGTAATTTAAGCCTTTTAACAGACTTTTCAGTGTCCCACATTTCCCACATTTGGAAATAAAGATTTGTCTGAGACAACTTGGCATTGATATGTCCACCATTTCTATTATGAGTGTGATATCTGCATTTTCTTTTTTGGTTTGATTAGGACACATCCTGGAGATTTCAGAGTGGTACTGGGTGTGGATTTAATGTATTGGCTTCATATCGCAATATATTCCAGAAGTCTGAAATACAAAAAAATGTCCCACATTAGGCTTATCCACCCTACACGGACCGAGAAAACAATAGTTCTTATTTAATCTGTCAAAGAAAATGTTCATGTTATCCAAGGCACACATTTTAACCAGCTGTTCCATTTTCATCAGATAGATGGAGCAGAAGAGCTCAGTATCATGAGGACCTGCAGAGAACTGCTGCCATTTCTGGTAAATGCTGAAGGGAGGGGAGAGCAAGGTTTGAGGTGTACAGTGTTGGGGAACGCAGGTAGGAGCTGGTCTAGTTATTAGACAATATTAAAGAAAATTATCAATATTAATAAAATTAATATTACTTAATTATCAATATATATTAATAATAACAGGGCACCAAATTACATTGGTATAAGCTCAAAAGACATTAAAATGGCTATCAAAAGTAAATAATAATTATCAAAATAATTATTATTATAATGAATAATATGATTTAATGTGTATTAAATCATCCTCGGGGCACCACTCTTTGAAACAAAGAGAAAACGATAGCAAATTAATGTAGTCTCATAGCTAAGTCTCATTAAATATACTAAACTATCAATTTAGAACTCTGATTAATAATTAAATTAATAACTATAACCAAAATTCACTATATCAATAGATAGTAAAGGTTGAAGGATTTTGGAGTTCTTGACACAGCAGCGGTTGGCATTATTCACTCTTGTACAACATTAAACAGACCAGCATGTATGATCCACAAATATTTATTTATAAGATAATAAAGGTTAAAACACAATATTAATCTAACTAAATAACTAAACTAAACAAACCAAACACAGTGTGTGAGCATGTATGTGTGTGTGTGAGAGAGAGAGAGAGAGAGGGAGACAAAGACAAGATAGCTACTTGTCTTTGATGTCTGCATGGCCTACAAAACAAAATGGCGAGCACTGTAAAACTACAAAGATGGCCGGATCAAAGATGGCCGCCAGGGTATCACCACATGACCTCTTTGTCCTTTGGAGCACATGGGCTCAGGGAGAACAAAGAGGTGTGATGTGGGGGTTGGGGTTATCTGAATGAGTATGTTTGTGTTTAAAAAACCCAAATTTACAGTTTATGTAAGTGATCTTAATGTGTGTCAGATGATAAAGATAGTTAGAAAAGATGGTTAGTTTGCATGCAAGACCCTATGTCTGTGTGGAGCATAAACTAAACACATCAGATGTGGCGAAGCCAGCTAACCAAATATCCTGACTACAACACTATCACAACAGTAAAACTTAATGAATTACATCAAACCATACAATACATGTACATTTACAGAAGTTAAGTTGAACAGTCTTGCTCAGCCGTGTGCAACTACTAATGCTAAGGTAAAACCCAGTACGTTACCACTACATGGAAGAAAGGGGTTGTAATTCCAAGGAGGGATTGGAGAAAGCCGACTGGAGAAGGTTGTGGTTCCAGGGTCGAAGTTGTTGTTGTCCTTGCTGTGTGAGATCCAGTTGTGCAGCTGGAAGGAAACTGGTCCAGTCCTGTTTCTGCAGCTTGGTGGCTTGGTGCTAACTTCCTTGGTTGAAGTTAGTGGATCAAAAGGCAGGCACTCGCGTCTTCTGCCTTTAGAAGTTCCTTGTGTTTCTATGTCTGTCTGCTAACAAGACATAGATCAGATAAGAGCTGCTTCTTCATGCAGTCTCTGGCTGGAGAGCTTGGGTGAGAAGGGCCGCAGCTGACCTCCTGCGGGGCAGGGGTGTTGACAGGCCAGGGACCAAAGAGCAAAAAGGAGCAAAGAGCAAAGAGAAAAAAAAAAGGAGACCTCCCTATTTATCCCGCGTAAAATTCACATGTAGTTGTGAATGAGTCATCATGTTTCAGTAGCCAATGGAAATGGTTACTGAGTCCATGGGTGGAGCTACTCAATGAGTGACCCAAAGGAATCCTGGGAAGTGCAGTTCATGTCTTTACCACCATCTTGGATGGTCAGGTCACAACAACAGT